>PDGT01000154.1:197085-280282 GCA_003671415.1 Megathymus violae | reverse complement strand
CATTTATATATATATATATATATATATATATATATAAGATTGTATAACTTATTTTTAAAAGGAAGTATCTAAATAAGATGTACCATTCAGTGTCCAACACAAGATTCACTTATTTTTTGACAATGATAGTTCAGTGTATAGACGAAAATAATAAGAATTAGGAGGAAATAGATTTTATCTTTATCTTACGTATATTCAATATTTCAAGGTACATTTTAATAATTTTAAGTACAATTTTTCGTGGGCTGCCCACGGTAATAGATAAGAATTTCTTTGTTATTCCAAATGACTAATTGTTTAAATTTGTCATTCTTTATACGTAAAATCGTCACCTTTATAGACTATCCCGTAGCGCCTACAACCCCCGTAGTTGAGAAGAATTCTGTCAAACGAGGGATTCCGGGTTCGAGTCCCGGTTGAAACAGACATTTATGTATCAGATACATGTTTGTTCCTGAGTCATGGGTGTTCGTGAAGTTATTTTTGTACGCCAAAGTCCAAGCAACACAGGGTATGAGTGAGGTGTGAGCTTGTAAACTTTTTTTTATTAATATTCATCATTCAGGCCACAATGTGGACACGGCTTAATTGGTATGGAGTATCATAAAATATATGGAATTTGTCTAAGGCGATTTCCATCTAACGGTGTTCTGCTGTAGCCCTTAAGAAGATAAGTTTATTACCAATCAATATTTTGTGAATCTCAATACATTTAATACCGTTCTATTTGTCAAAGTCAATCACTATTGTAAAAGGCTCTTTACGACTCTTATATCATCAGAACAACATACAGTGTAATGAATGACACGCCTTAGTAAGGAAGGTTCCTAATAGACAGCTACTTCCCCCGCAAGGTGGCGCAAAGGTCGCGGACGTACGTTATATTCCGAGCTTGACCTTTGTTTTTGCGCCATTATGTTAATAGGCACGCTTGCCATGCACATGCGGTTTAACGCCGGAACAGGTTACTATAACGAGTAATAACGATAACAGTTATTGAATTTTCGTAAAAGCTACCCGATCATTACGAAATGAAAACTAATATTGACATTTTTTTTTCTTTATTTCGAATATTTTCTATCACTAAGTAATTTCGTTAAAGATCTCCGTTTTCCTTTTGGTAAGATTGTATTTTCGAATTTTGAGTTAGCAGAGTCGGACAGTTTTTTAATATTAATAAGTAATATGTACATTGTAAACATATAAATTAACAGTATCATCAATAGTATTTTTTTAAATTTTATCATTAATAGTATTTTTTTAAATGTTCAAATAAAGAATTAGCGCCTAACGCAATTAATTTAGCGTCAAATTAGTCGACATTTCGCAAACCTTATAACCGTGCACATGAACTGAACACATCATTAATAATAACTCAGAGTTAATTCAAAAACGGCGCGAAACTGAAGTTCATTAAACTGAACATTAAAAGAATGACCAGTCAGCACGAACTAGAATTTCTAATGAATTTTTATTCATGTTGGCAGACCCATTGAAAGTAACCCTTTGCTCGGGGGTGGGCGCCTACTGGGCACAGCGTGTGGGCGCATTGTACCCCTACTACAATCATTGGATGCACAAAGGGTTTAATGAACATGTAATGAGCACACACATTTTAGACACGCGTACAATGTTATTGTACATGTTTTTTCGCTTGAGGCGTCAATATTCTCTGCGGGGTCTAGTACCGGTGCACGGTGGAGTGTTTGGTGCGGTCTCAGCTGGACTTCGAATGCGTGTTCCCTTTGTCGGGTGATCGTATAGTTACGTGCGAAGATGTACACTGATGGTGAAGTGAAATCCATAACTTTTAATTTTGGGAAGCAATCTAATGCGAGATAATAAGGAAGAAGTATCGCCAGAGTCTGAAGGATGAACTGAAGATCCTAACTGAACGATTCGATTTTTAAGTGACTGCAAAAGAAGACGTGGTATTCTCAGGAGGCTGTGCATCATGATTTCCAAAAATAAAAAGAGTTTTGCTTAAAATTCGGAGTTGCATAGATGACTCCTTTGTGATTTCTGTCCGTGTAATTTCTGGAGTAACTTCTAGAATTTACTACTACGAAATTACTTATGATTGCGTAGCTAAACTGATAATTGTTATGGAATATAAATATATATAAATTCCCAACTATAAGTTTGTGGAAAATCTGTAATAAAATTCAGAGCCCAACCATCCTACAGGAAGCGGACCATATTATATAATTCTATACTCCACGCGACTCCGATTGGCAGTAGTCCAATTTTTACTTGGTATTTTTTAGATTGAGTGTACACTAAAACAAATTTGTAATATACAAGTTTGTCTAGCGTGTACAAACGTTCTTTAATTCTTGTGCTTGCGGATTGTTGCAAAGTAAATTAATACTAACTTAATAACAATGAATTTCCGCAAAGTAACGCCTGATACTATCAACTATGTCCTTTAATTTATTGTTTTATTTTGACTCTTATACATAAATATATTATTTATCATATTTCTGACCTGAATAGGTCAACAATTACATACCAGAATCATAAAATAATTTTATCACTTGTTTGTGTTAAAAAAAAGCTTAAAAAAACTTATATACCTAAGAATTACCTATGGCTCAAGATTGTATGTAGTGTACTAATTTGCATTTGTTCACAACAATTGTTATAATTAGTTCATTGTAAGTCTTAACCTCTCCCTTTGTCATAGGAGACTCAAATTCAGTACTTAGAGAGGTAAGTTCGTGGCGGTGATGATGTGTTTCCATTGGTTGCAATGACTAATTAATAGTAGTGGGCCTGTATGTTCATTTTCTATTTCCATATTTATGAAAAAAAAAATTTTATGTCGGTAAAATTTACAAAATAAATAAGTAAAATGTAGCAACACCCTTACTGGTAATTTTAGCCAAATAACAGTCACACCTTGAAACTTATTCCAGTTTTCGTATCGATATAGATTCCACATATCTTGGTCGTATAAAGTGAAGCATCAAACAAAATTTTGTAGAATATCTTGGCACATATCCAGGTCTATCTAAGATTATGGGCGAGGTACGCTATATACCTCTAGACTTTATGAAATGATAAATATAAAACCTATTTTCTACTTTAAAGATGGAGAAGAAAATGGAGAAGAAAAGAAAATGTTTAGTTTTGTGCAATTTTGTATTTTGTTTATAATTATAGAAGAGTTTATTTTCCGGCTTTCTAAATTAATATCATTTGCAGTAAATCGTGGAGCATTTGTCTGCCTCGTATTTGACGAGCCTTGGACTATGATAACCCAGTAAAAGTTGGGAATAAATTTACAGCATAAAATTTATAATATTATGTCCATCACTAAATCACCACGACGTGAAATAATCTGCATTGAAATAGCGTGGTGATGTCCTATTTAGGCTACCTCAATTGCGAACAAAGGGTCTCATCCTGCAGTAAGTTGCCATTAAATTAGCACGAGCGTACACATGTGAAACATTATTCCTTAATTTAGTATAATCGAATTGGTCAAAAAAACCACACACGCCAGTTGTGGAGGGATTTGTAAATGTCCGAAATTTATTATGATATTAACATCTGTTAGTCGTTAGATGGATAATCCAATTTGGAGAAATCTTTTGTAAACTGAGATATTAATGTTTCAACCTTAGTTAGGTCAATTTGGGTGAAAAAATGTAACAGTTGGCCCATGATAGAGCGTTGGTACGTATAATTCTTTTAAGTTACTCTTAGTTATTAGAATTACACTATACTAGTAACTCACCCTCCCATCGTTTTAGAAAACTTATGCCTTAAGATACAAATAACACCCGTATTGTTTTGGGGATCTGTCCATGGATTACAAAAATATTTACTTATTAAAATAACTGAAGCCAGGGAGTAAAATTTTTATTTACTACCCTCGTAACCTAATTTCCATATTATTAAATTATATTTCCTATTTCGCGGGAACAGTTTGACTTCTCGTAATATCCTAGATTACAAATATACCAACATCAAGTCTTCGAGAGACATCGGCTGCCTCTGCATGTCCTAAATACTGTATAATGGTGAGTGCTTCGAAGAACTATTTCGACTTTAGACGAATGCCAATGTAATCTTTCCATAATTACACTATGCACCGAAGATTGAAATTTCACCCATATCATTTGGATTCTCGGCGTTCGTTAATAGTCCGATTTTCGCTATCTTTTCTACCGCGTACGTGTAAATTGTGGAATGAGCTGCCTTCAGAGCCGGCAGATTGCTAAGACATGGGGTACATGAAGAAAGGTTCTTCTCACCGGTTGACCATGTCCACAGATGACGGTGACATTAAAATCAGGTGTTGGACCGTCTGCTTTTTTGCTATTCCTTAAAGTCATAAAAAAGATCCTTATACATGGTAAGAAAGACGAACAGAAATTCCAAAAAATATCTTTTGTTTATATTGATTGATTATATTGATAATAAACCCTACCTACATAAAAAGTATCTAAATTATTATATGTCATAATTCGATATCTATAATATAATATAATATTACGACTTAATTGAAGAAAATCCATTGCTGGATGTACATAGTGCCGACTTGACACCACCCTGACTCGTCCTGAGCATTTTAAATTCTGTAGAAACCCGGAATTTTCCTGAAATCATTAGAGCATGTTATAAAGCTTCCTACACTTTTTCCAAGTCGTGATCTCCACTCAAATACCTTTCCTTCTTATCGATTTTATAACTTACTCCTTCATAGTATGTGGCGCGGGTATTGCTACTTATGCTGGTAAAAAGACATTACGTTCAACGTATCCTTCTCTATGACATAACGCTGCAATATCTCAATACTTAACTCTAACAATTTCATACACTTCATTGTTAATTGAAAACGAATAAATTCATTAAAGATAAACTCTATAGACACTATGAATGTAGCAATTACAGTAACCCCCTGATTCTACGAAATAAAATATTATTGCCATCGACACAGTGAAGATTGAAATAGGTGCAAAACGCTGACTCATGTGTTTTAATAGGACATGAGGTCTGATTGGTGTAACGCTTAATTCAGTTTTGAGAGCAGTTTGCTAAAATTCAGTATCAGTTATATTTCACGACCTTGTGCTCGCCGGCAAAACGTTGATTATTTTACAAATAAATGCTTAATTTTATTTAGAATAATGCAATACATTATGATGCCATTTTTATAATCACGCGAATTATATATATATATATATATATATATATAGTATTCTAGCCTTATAGTGATATATTTGTTCTGATTGTTATTTAAAAATAAATCGTTTCGGTCGAGATTTCAATTTTTTTACAACCTCACTACATTCACCAATCCAACATCCCGACAAAATAAATACATTTTATGAATGTGATATCAATCAATCGTCGTTACAAGTTACAGGATCCCTAACAAACATTGTAAAGATTACTTTCCATTCTGTATGAAAATACCTGTTTTCTCGTTACAAATACTCTCTTTAGGTCCCTGGTATTGGGCAGCAGCTGCGTCAATGTAGCTCTTGCTCCTACCAATCTGTTCCAGCGGCTGTCTAGAATATGTCTCAAGTTCTCTACGTTAACTAGATCGCAACCAAAATCATTACCATGAACATACGTAAAACGAAAAAATACATACACAAATACCTATCTCAAGTTTCCGCCTGGCAGTCTAACATATGATGAGTAAACTGTGCGTTGTAAACTTACATCTTGTCCAGAAAGTTGATTAAGTAATTGATGGATTGATGATTGATTAACAATTGATGTAAATCAATTGTAACGGTAACACCGTGTCGAAGTGAATTAACTTGCTTGCGTTTGTGTTCAACAGTGGTGAAGTTCTAAAAGCCTTTGACAGTCTCGAAGAGTTAAGCCCCAACAAATTAGCGCACTTCACCCTTCAGTACTTCGCCACTTATCATACCACTGTCGTGTAACGTGAATTTATTTTAATTAAAACAATAATAAAAAGGTTAACTAAACTATGTAAAATAAACGTTACTAGACGCCACATTGTCCAACAGGTGCGCAGATCGACGCCGGTGATATGATTTAATCGCATAATTGAAATTTAACGCTCATATTGTACACGCCGTGCTCGGATATTTGGACTGATTGCAATTTGAACGGACGAATTTGGTAAATAACCAGGAACTGTGCTACGGGACTTGGCAGCTGACCCTTGTGTAGTTGAATTTATTATGAAGAAACGATTATGTAACATTCGTGGAAAAATTACCCGTATAGATTAAAAAATGGTTAAATTAATTTATATGCGGTTGAAGCGGAGGCGAAAGGTATAGCAGCAAAATTTCTCTATAATCTACTTGAAGACTGGCCTGTTGAGGAGTGCAGTAAGTTCCATTCTAGAACAAGTATCTAAAGCTGCACTAAGAGGTTCCTTCCAACTATGACTAGGCAAGGGGGAGCAGCTCGAGTAGCGAAGGTGAGCGTAGATGCGCATCATAAAAGGTATGCTAAGAAGTTCGTCTCTCATATAATCAACAGTAGTTGGATGACTAGTTAAGATAGAGGTTCAGACCGAGCTAGTAATCAGATGGCCAATACAGACAGATTACACACAGTACAATTTAAGAAGGTTTAGTCACCCAAAATACACCGACAAGTTCTTTTATCTATGAATCCTTAAGGCAAGTCCGCCTGATATATGTATGTACATTGATTATTTTTTTGTCAGTCGCTTCGTGTTAACATTCTAATAACTACAAAAAATGGCTTAAACATTATCCGGGACCTAACCTAAATACATTGTCCGGGATACTATCCTAAATCTTGACACGTAAGCCCCATGCTTTTAGTTATACAATGAAATATTTGAAATCAATCCGCTCAATGGTTTCCTTATGCTACCGGCTCAAATAGAAATGCAGAAATTCAACCAAAAATCTTTTGGCCGCTACATCGATACCTAAATCTACCTACGTCATAATTTTCATTACGTTTGCCCCCGTAACCATATTGTATATTGTAAGTACTACGAGTATCATCATCCAAGCCATCATTCCAAGCCGTGAAAAACCTGTAAACGCTTCGTGGCTCTCATAAGCGAGTCTCGTAACATAGAACATAAAATGTTGCATTTGTCCCGTAGTTACGATTATCAGAACCATTTCGGTACAGAACGTAAATTGGTCGTTTTCCCACGTACCATATTATCCGTTTAATTAGACGCCACACCTGCGCCGGCGCAGCGACTCGGAACATGTTCTTCCTTGTGGATTAGATAGTGCAGTGCAGCCATGTGATAATGGTATAGTTGGTTCATCACGTGTCTTCGCCATCCTTGACACGTGGAATATTAGTAGGGGCCGTTATTTTTCAAAGGAAACCGTTCCGTCGTATTTTAGGGGAATGTTGTATATATAGGTTGGAGATTTTGTAAGAAAAGAGTAGAAAATAATTCCATGATATATAAAAAAGTCGCGCGTTAATTTGTTAAGTGCAGGAATTTCAGTTAAGGAAACTAAGTCAATTTATTTTGTCAGGTGACATTTTAATCAGTGAAGTGACGTCTGTCATATTTGTGTTACAGCGGTTTTGTACAGAAATCACTGTGTGCTTTGCTAAAAGCTACTAAGGTGTCAAACTTGTCCGAAGTGGCACATTAAAAAAGCTAAGTTAATGACGCGTCATAATGAAAGTCAATGAAAATATTCGACCATACAATTTTATATATTGCCATTGTATACTTTAAAAGGCATTGTGAATAGTTTTCCAGAATTTCACAGATTTGACATTTGATTTAAATATGATATTATCAAAAGTAATATGTTTATCTGTGGTCGTTCTGATTTAATATATCGATTTCATATAATTGTTATAAGCGGCCCGTCCCGACTTCTTTCGGGTTCAACAATAAATTATTATGTACGTATATTAGATATATAACCTAAATCCATCCAGAATAATGTACCTTTCAAATGTTAAATTTTTTTTCAAATAAACGCCGTAGTTGTGGAGATTACCTTCCGCATACACAAACTGACAATATTCGCATTATCTCTTTATATCATTAATGTACATTACGGGTACATAACTCATAATAAATATTAAAAAAAAAATATAATAAACATTCCAAACACAGGAAATTTCATGTTTCGAGATGAGCACATCAAGAATTTGAAACGGGCGACCGTTACACCTGTCACGTTCTCTGTAATTACGAATTCGTAAAAACATTTTCGTATCAACATCAACATTCGTGAACATAGGGATGAGATCACTGGTTCCCAAACTACACATTCATTCAAAATAGTGATATAAAATTACGATAAAGACAGAGGGATTTTAAACATAGAACTCTCGCTGGCAATGTATGTTTTTAATGTACACAAAAAAATGTATTGGTTTTTGTGTTTGCGGTTAAGCAGAACCGTGCATTTTGTCGGTGGGAAATTACTGTGGACAAAGTGCGTTTCTAATAGTGATAAACCTTGTACAATACATATAATTATATTATATAATCCATCGACGTGACAAAAGATAGCCTAGTGGATCGAACGTAGGCACGAGAGACGCGAGTTCGAATAGAAGTAGATCAATCTTTTACAACTATAGTATACATATTACAAACTTATTTTCATCTCATCCATTCAAGAAATATAGGACAATTTACATCAAGACATGTAACGTGATTATTATTTTTTTTTATATATTTTCTTTCACTTATATAAATGCATCATAAAGTTTTGGTGCCACTTGGTTATTGTAGCAGGTGCGTAACATGCGCATGAGTCGATCTCTCGATATTAAAATAAACCCACATGTATACTTATTTAAAACTACTTTTTACTGTTAGCAAAATGTATTTAAATGTATAATTAACGTCAACAACATCCTCGTTGTCTTAATTTTGCAGATCATTTACAATTGACGTCTTTAAGTAAATTTTCTCGTATATGCAACGGGAGCTTCACAGAAGCAATAATGAAGATGCTAACGAAGAATTATTATAATCATATAAAAGGTTTGTCAATATTAGGAGATAACTTTGAGAAGCGACTGTTTGAGTTCAAGAGCTTAGGTGTCTTATTTCACCGATCGCGATGTCCAGCAATAGATCGCTGATTTATGACTAGTCGACAGCCCTAGCCTATTCTTATTTTGAAATAATATTTTACCTAAATTTGAAATAAGATTAATATTATAGTAATATGCATTGTGCACGTAAATTTGGTTCTCTCCCATCAACTGTCCATATATAGAAATAAACAGTGCCTTTGTACAAAATTTCTTATTTATTTTACGTATTCAGTGTACATAAATTATTAAATAAATAGTAAACTAAAGTTTGACAAAATATATAACACAGTCGCTTCACAGGCGAGTTAGCTTTATTTAAATTACAGAAAATAAATCAGAATCTAAAAAATATGTGACTTAAAATTTTCTACTCAAAGTAAATAATATTGTAATTTATTGCATTGTTGTCATTAATGAGTTTTTGAAGTCGACTCAATTGCGTCACAGTTTGAAAGAGTGAATGAACTGTTATTCGTCACGCATCGCATTTAAACGTCTTTACCTATTTATTCCGAATGTTTTGTTACATTTTATCCGTCTTGTCCATTTTCAAATATTATGTTGCTTTTTTTAATGTTTAGTTGCCAAGCAGTTTTTAAGTTTATTGTTATTTAATGCGCTATTGACTATCAGGTAAAAATTTATAATTTTGTTAGCTGTCTTTATAACTATGAGAAATCCAAAACTTGTTATTGAAGCAATTAAAGAAATACTTGAGATCAAAGTAATGAATAAACACGAGATTCTAAAGCTTATTAAAACCACTCTTAACTTAGAGTATCGACAAGAATCGTACGTCTGGCATGGACGTTAAAGCATATTCATATTTATACAATTTAGGTTTTTTTTTTTTTTTTTTTATATATTTTTTGTAGAAATTTAACTTTTATCACATGCTACATATATAATATTTAAAACAATCTGAGTCTCCAGATGTTCTGATAATATGATTCTACAAGACAAACTAAATAGTTCTATACAAAAGGTAAATATCTATTATTTTCTTGCATATAGTTATAATAAACTTTCTTTCAGTTTGCTAACATAACAGAGATTAAGTGAATTATTTTTAATAAAAAAAAAATCGACCGGTTGCGATGTAACACAGTGAAGTGTTCTGTGATCTGAATAAATATTGAAATTGATTAAAGCAACAAAACTATTCATACATTTATATTTATTTATTTATATTTATTTTAGCTGCCCCCGATTATCTCGCGGACTAATTTACGTCGTAAGTCGTTGTTCTATACTCCTCTTACCAAAACAAAGTATACCAGCAACACTTTCCTATACAATACAATACAAATTATCTTTATTGTACACATAATATTACAATAAAATCAGTAGAAATAAAATAAACACATACAATTGGCGACCTTATCACTAAAACAGCGATCTGTTCCAGGCAACCATTTACTGGTATATTAAAATTTTAATTACAAAAGGATAATATACCGCTCGTGTAACTTTTATAATCATAATTGCAAGTGACGACCCGTTCAGCTGTTCGATACAACGCTACAAGAGGAGGTTACGACAGGTATTAGCAGATTTGCAATAATCTATAATTTTATGTTTAATTTACCAATTTTGTTCCCAGCATGTTATTATTTTATTGTTTTTTTCGTGTATTTGTCTCCAGTAGGTATTTTTAGTGTCTGTCGCTCCAAATAGGTTTATTTACTAACGGATACAATTATGTGTGGAAATTTTAATGATGTGTGTTTTTATACCGTGTACTCTCTTATGCTTAATAAGACATTGTTCGTTTCCCAAATACATAAAAAAAAATTAAAATAAAACTATTTCTCAAGGTACCGGCAAACGAAAATGTTTTAATCACAATCGATTACAAAATTATAAAAAAAATCGATTATAAAAAGCTAATCTACTGATTAATGGTAAAAAAAAAACCATTGCGTTATGCACGTCTACCGTCAGAATCAAAAAAAGAAAAAAAATATATATGGCGTATAACTGGTACAATGCCTAGCGACCCCCAACTGGAAGGCTTGCATACTCATCGATTCTTCAGCAGGGTGCACCATGATTAGATATTGTTAGCTCGGACTCAACGACGGAGAGACTCTACACACCCCCAAGTATCTTTAAACAATCTTGGTATGTACGAAGAATGTTCGAAATCACGAACAAAAAATAAAAGCACTAATAGTGCAATTGGCTCCGAGTAAATCGAAAGGGACACGGGCGGACAGACGCTGCGTTTGATACGAGGTCTGTCTGTACGGTACCCCACAAAACCGGATTGATGACATCCAAAAGCTTGATTGAATCACCGGTAAGTCTAGATACAAGTAAGCGGTCTAATTGTTTAATTACCATGGATTTGAACCAGTGACCGCGATGCGAGACTGCGCCTGCGCACGGCGACTAACGGGCCGGTTCCGATTTACTTAACATTTACGATTGTAATCGTAACTTTTTCTGTGTTAATGTTTTACAATGATGGTCGACTCCGACGCCCAGTAGCTGTCGTAACTACCGAGCGAACAGTCCCAGGTTCGATTTTCGGCCCGGGCACATATTTATAGGGCTTTGGGTTTTTTGTCGTTGGGATGTCAAAGAGAGCATTTATTTTAAAGTTTTATTTGCAATCAAACTAATATTTTAATAGGTGGTTTGAACTCGTAAGCGCTCATAGTCCAGTGTTTAGCATTGATGGCCAATTATGGAAGTTAAGATGTTAGTAGATGATTTTTAGTGGAAAAATATATAAACACTTTGTGACTCAAAGGGCACGTTTAACAACAGGACCCGAATGTTACATGGCCGTCAACTCCTTTTCAGAAACTTTTCAGGTGGCATAATATTTTTTATTCCAACTTTGTGTGGAGGAGTGTGACTAAGTCCGTTCTAAACCTTTTCAATTATTTAACAAACTTTCAATATTTCAAAACGGATTCTACAAAAATAATAACCTTTATCGCTAGATATTTAATGAGAAGGAAATTAAGCAAAATACACGAATGCTTACGATCTTGTTAACAGTATATTTTTGAATGACACTTTATCAAGTAGATACGGTTATCACGGATCCTATCACAAGAGATAAGACGTCAAAACAAAACACCGGTAGAAGAAAAAAACAACCCCCACATATCCTTAGGACCGTGCCGCCTTCACAATTGCTATGTTCTCTCTTTCGCACTTACCTTAAATATGTACTAGTGAAAGGGATAAGAGATACCGTGCAAATGTCACGGTGTCCCCAGGTACGTTCTATGTTTGAATTTATTCGAAGGCGAGCTTTGCGCGGGAAAGCACGTAGTTCGAACCACCGCATTTTCCGAAGTTTTAAAAAGTTTCGTACTTCTTTAAAGTATAGATTACATATCATTAAAATCTAAAGTGTTTGAAAGGTTGACGATTTTTTAATTTTGGAACACGTGTTGCGATGTGTTTAAGTGCGGCAGTTGGATTTTGAAAGTGACAGGAGCATCCTATTGTGCAGTGTACAGGGATTTCAATAAAACCCGGGTGCAACTGTATCGGTGAGTTACCTTTGCCTTGAGAGAAAAAAATTCAATTTTTTTTTTCTTAATATCCAACCAGGACTAAAATATTATACGAAAAAAAATACATGCTAAAGATCAGTTGTAACAAGTTGTATTTGTGAATACATGTAATTACTTAATTGCCATCCATGTGCTCGTTTAAAAGTACCGTTGGTACTGAATATTATTATACCTTATTTTGATTTTTTAGATGCAAAAATGTTGAAAGTTTCAATGTTGTATGTTAATAAACCAAAAAATTAAACATTTTTTTTTCCATATCGTTCATCTCCAATTTATTTAACAGTCGTATTTTTTAATATTAATATACGAAAAAACCATGGTAAATTATTAAAATTTTTCACTCCCATTCTCTAAGAGTACTTGACCTGGTCTCCGACAACGGAAGTTGGTACTTTAGCACACCTTAAAAGCTCTATCGCAGAACACTCTACCTGCAAAATGAATTGACCTGCGCAAGAGTGATTCCGGTAATGTATTTACTACGAATAGATTAATTGTATGTGCATCTGTAATATTATTATGCAAAGACACCTCTATATATTCATTTACAAGATATTTTACCTAACCATATTTTGTTGTTCGCTCGAAACGGTTTCCACTAAGAAGAACCGCTAACGAACATCTTACACGAATTAACCAAATAAAAAAGATAAAAAATTCTTAAAATAATTAACATGAAACCATAGATAATATATGGTTTTTCTTGATACCATAGTTTTCGAAAATAAAGCGCTTTAGATCTGTGCGTTCGAAGACTTGGGCATATCTCAATTCATGTCAACGAACAGATACCTGCGAGATGTGTATACCTGCACCGACGCATGCTTAACACCTTTGGGACCCTTTTAAGGGTTTTTTTTTTTTTATTTAGGTTCAAAACCCAAAATGTGTTAACATACGGTTAGGTAAATATTGAATTCTGAATTAGCGTATGTGACCATTTTCGATATGTTATAATTTGATCACGTAACGATAGCGGTATTTTAAAATTTGCAATATTGTACAAGTGAAGAATTTAAAAAAATCTATCCTAATACTATTTTGTCCTATTACTAAATTTCATTCAACTTTTAATGTTAAGGTTCATAGTAAACATCTTAATAATTTAAAAATCTTAATCTTAATCATTTATCCCAATACTAAAGTTCATCCTAAATCTAAGACTAAATTAGTCGTTTCATCCAAAGACTAATTCTATAAATGAATTTTGATCTTGAAGCTTAGATTTCAAGAAAACTCACATTTCTACATTCTGCAATAACAAATAGTGAACAGGTGTATTAACCATTCCGTATTTAAACTATATATTTAACTTTTAATCCGCTTTTATCTGTGGTTGGAAATCAAATACATTTTACGAAAATTCCGTCACGCATATATGCTTAATCCATAAAGTTACATTAATCATGCATTTGAATTATAATGTTATTAAATTACCATAATTATACCCCTATTTTGTAATTTTGAATAAATTTATGCATAATTATTAGATAAGTTATGGCTATGACTATAAAATTTTACTGACTTACGTGATTTAAAACCGTTAAAAAATTAGAAAAAAAGAAATATAGTATGAGTAATTATTCACAATTATTATAATATTAATATTAATTAATTATAAACAGTATGTAACAAGAAATTATTTTGGCAAACCATACCACTAATTCCGTACAACGAAGTTGTAATGTCAATGTGACCGAATTAAAAATATCATAAGGACCCTTGCCACATTCGCAACGAGGCACAATAAAACAAAGGATCATAACAACCACTTCTCACGCACTTAAAATATATCGAGCTCACCATCGCGGGTCTGTTATGCCTTTAATTAGTGAGACGGAGATAGCTAGATTAAGAAATCTGACGTTGGAAAGAGAAGCCTGATTAAATAGATTATTGTAAGGCACCCTTGCAGTCAGCCGAGCGTACACGGATTTTTTGCTCGATGCCAAACTTATTTTTCATTTTTTTTTCCAGTCAGTGTGAGAACTACGCTTTACAGTCTAGTGCATTCGCCTTTATTAGGTTTTCAATTTTTTCCAAACCGAATGGTTGATAGCGTTGTGGATTGTTGCGAAATGATAGGAAAAAATTGCAAGGGGCTCCTGTCACCTTCATATGCAAACCACCTTCCACTGCTTGTAGTACATTCTACTAAAACAATGTAATGAACAACGGCCGAAGTAACAGCTTACGTCTTATTTAGGAAGTCTGTTTCAAAGACCTTAAATCGGAACGTACTGTTGTGTAGAATGGGATTTCTCAACCTGCTGAGGAGTCTTTAATATATTTTAATTACATTTTTCGCTTATATTGCGTTGATTTAGGATCCAATTCAGACACATTATTATGGCTCACATTTATTTAATAGTTGAGATGGGGTCTCTTTTTTATTATAAGACACTTCATTCATGGACATCCACGAAGGGTATCAAAACCGCATGATGGGATAAAAGCAAGAGAAAACCTACTTATAAAGTAGGTCTCCGACACTGCATTAAACTGGGTAGTGCAGAGCCCGACGGTATCCAATACGAGGGACCACTGCTTCATCCTTTGTCCAAGAGTACACCACGAGCGAGAGAGGTTAACATGCATTTAACCGATCAAAAAGGACCGGTGGAGCACTTTTTACTCCAAAACCGCATCTTAGCTATCAATAATTTTTTCAAAGAAATTGAACACATAATTGTGACACTATTGTTATTAAGATGTATTTGTTTTGCCATACCGTGAAGCACGCCGTTAATTATAACCGATTTGAGATTTCAATGTGGCATTTAAAAAATTCATTTGAATTTATTAGATGGTAAGCGATAAAAAATTGTTAGGGATTTATAATGAGAAAAAGTTTTTTGTGCGTCTTACCTGCCGAAGGATGAGTCCGATTTAGGTCGGGAGAAAAGTTTATGTGGCACGGAAAGGTTTGTTCTTGACCATCGTGTCTTGTCCATTTTGATTTTATTTATTGTCATTTTCTTTCATATTTTTTGTAATTATACATTTGAAAACTGAGAAAAAATATATTTGTATCCCTTATCGACGATCCCTCCCGTCATCAATCATCCCTCACGAACCCTTTCATTTAATGTATCACTAGCCAAAGTTGCACTTGAAAAGGATATTTTTAAAATTATTTTTAACTGACTTTCGAAAATAAAAAGGCTTTCAATTCTTTTGTATCTTTTTTATGTTTGCTACCTCAGAACTCTGTCATTTATTAATCGATTAAGAAAATTCCTTTTTTATTTGAGAGAGTATACTTCCCGTTTGGTTCCACTTAAATGTGAAGAAAAAATCTCACCATATGTTTTTTTTTGTTAAAATATTTACGTGTGCTTCTTATTTACCACCAAAACCAGAGGTGTAAATCCGTGGTTTGATCACCTCGATCAGGATGCTCTAAATTGAACTATTGCCATGCAACCTTTGATTATAGAAAAAGAGCATGCAACAGATTTCGAAAGAATTGACAGATGCACAGACAAATTGAGAGAAGTTGTTCTACAAAGATGTCATCTTTCATGAGTTCTACGGACCTTAAAAAAGCAAACTTTTATAGACCTGAAAATAACGAGCAACATTCCTATTACTTTTATGTAGCTATACAATCCAAACTTATACAACATTTTACAGCGAGAGTGCACATTTTGTGAGTTTGTGTGTATGAGGAGGGTATTCCCCGGTAACATGACATGACATAAGCAATATCATGAATAATTGTGTAACCCAAACGAAGTCGGTGCGTGCTTCTAGTATACAATAAAATATTAATATAGTTTTAACATTTTATTTCGTAGCCGGGTATAAATCCTTTACGCAGGCTTGTATAACTCCTAGGTACATATTAAATCGTTCCATTTATTCAAAAGTTTCTTCCACAAACATAATCATAAAAACGTAAGTCGATTTAAATGTACTCGCACCTTTTCTCACGTACACACTCACACAGACACGAGCGGACTCACATGGAAATGCACACAAACAAACCGTCCCAAAGTGAGCAGCGAAGGGGCGACGGAACTGATATAAATCAGTCTTTGTAACATTTCCTCTTGGCTGAAAAAGGACAATTGCGGTGCTTGCAACGGAAAAAAAGATTTAAAAAAGAGTCTAAGTAATATTAATAAGTGAAGAAAACCTTCGTACCCTTTTTCATGTTTGTCAGGCGTTTGGTAGGTAGCGCCATAAAGGAAGTTCTTTTTGGAAAACTAAACATTATCTATATCTGTACTAATATTACAAAAAGAGAGTGTGAATTTTGTGAGCTTATGCAAATGCGGAGGGTCATTTCTGGAATCGCGGCACATATTTGAAAAGCTTTTTTACCATCTGAGAGGTACATTATTCTGGACGGATATATGCTATATATCATGAGTATACATTGAATGTGAACGAAGTCGGGCCTATTCACTGTCCTCGAGAAATCATCTGATGGTAAGACGGCACCGCCCCCCACGCAAATGCTTTAACACCATGGCATTGATGACGTATTGCCGCCGAAGGAGCGACATAGCCGCTAGTTAACTCGCCGACATTCAATCAATATCAATCGCTGTTGTGACGAATGCTATTGAGTTTTGTAACGTCTTAAAAAAGCGTTATAAAACATTTCAATCGGATAATAATGTTGTATTTTTTCCGTTAACAAGTTATTATAAATTTGCTTGCGTCGGTGATCTATTGCCAAATTTATTATAATAATAAACAAATATTTACACATTCACACCCCCGCACTAGGATTCCCTGTGTTGTGAGTGGTATGGACATACATCGATATAACATTACAAACACCCCGAGAACAACCATTTATCTGTCACATAAATGTGTGCTCCGGCCGGGGATCGAACCCGGAATCCCGCGCTCGGCAGGCAGAGGCACTACCAACTGGTCAAAATTATAACTAAAATACACTTGTGTCAGTAAAATATACTTACTGAAGTATGTAATTATAACAAACTAAGTTATCGTTGCCTCAATAAAAGTGTTATATTAGTATTTCACAGATGAAACATCGTGATTATGAAATTTGAAACGAATACAACAAATTATCCACAATTCCCCACGATGATCCAATTTATCTACAATACTGCGGAACGACTCCGGAACGGAAACACTCAGGAAGCATTAGCTGATATAAATCTGTCTTCCATCGTACAATTACTTGCCTCGTGTTCCGTCTAAGTACACATTAAACTTTGAATATTTTCTCACTGCAACATTCTTAATCTCAGATCGGTTTGAATTTCCGGTACACAATGTTGTACTTTTTACTATAATGAAGGGACAAAAAAAATGAGCTAAAGACCGTTTTTTTTTCACATTACCACTTTTTTAGCTATATTTTATTCAACTTACTTTGAATATGTTCAAAAAATTATATTGTAGTATACAATACCTCTCTCGTTTTCCTTCTCTTTCTCTTGATCACAAACTGTATATTTGAACATTATTTTCAATTTTTTAGTTAATTCGCCACGAAAGCGTATATGTTAATTTTTTTTGAACTGTAATTTATTTTAACAATAACTTTTATTGAGTTGGAATTAGTGCTACTACAAATCCGAAATTTATTACTACGATCGGTACCGATAATCTCAGAAAGTTTCCAAATAGTACAAATATTTATGTATAAAATATTTTGTCCACAGATATAATCTTTATTGTACTATTGGTGTCAATGTCAGTCGTTTGTTGTCCCTTATCTTTGAATCTGTGGAATGAAGGACATTGAAGCTTTAATGTAAAACTTTTGATTACTCTACCGTTTAATTTCTTTTTGGTAATTTTCGTTTTGAGGTTGCAAAGTTACCTACACGTATATAGGAGAAATTATTAATAAATGAATTATTAATTACCTCGTAACCAGCCCTCGGTTCGCTGTAGATGTTCCGAGGAGCTAGGTCCGTGTTCCTGGATGAAAAAGTCTTAGATCATAACCTATAATATAAGTACCAAATATGCTATAAATCATTTTCAGTTGAGTGGTTTTAATTATCTGTATAAATAAATAAATGTTTACACACTCACACCCCGCACTAGGATTCCCTTTGATGCGGGTGGCATGGACATACACAATTATCACATCACAAACACCCATGACCCGAGAACAAACATTTATCTGTCACATAAATATCTGCCCCGGCTGGGAATCGAACCCGGGACCCCACGCTCGGCAGGCAGGGTCAGTACCAACTGGGCTACGGGGTCGTCTATAAACAGATAGTTAAAAAAATATATACATATTTAGGCTTTTACGAGTATATCGAAGATAAAGTCTATGTATATGCATTATTATTCCAAAAGAAATTTCGATGTACAGGTTTGGGCTGGTTCAGTTTTATTATTACTAAATACTAGGTAGGCGTTTTGAAGTATTAAGTGGTTACAATCTTTGTAATTTAAAAAGGCATTTTTGTGTTAACTACCCCTTTTGGTTTCATCTATTTGTTACACGACGACGACGGCCAGTCTTCCAGCGCGTCCCGCTCGCTCGCGGAGTGAGTGCGTGGGATTTTCGGGTCTCAAGGGTCATCTTTTTACCCGGGCTGAAACTCGGGAGAACAATTCCCAGTGGAGGGGAAGACTCCGCCGTTGGGCAGGCATCCTAAAACCAGCCTTGCCAAGTTCGTAGCCAGGCGTCCCGCAGATGGGCGAGGGACTAGTCATTTGCTACAGTACGCTCATCCAAACTTCCTTAATAATTAAGTGACCAGGTAGAGAGCCGCTAAGCCATGCCTGTCTAACGTCGAGACTAAACTAGCAGCTCCAGGTGTTTGCACCAATATAAATCACCCTATTTGTCCCCCTGACCTCTGCGTAGCGGGGATTAAGGACTCGGTTCCCAAGAGTCATGACCATAGACAACTGGAAATATAACCTGTAGTTATTTCGTCATAGAATAAAATAATTTTGATCAATATTTCTGGGGATCATTCTTCATAATATTGAAGTTTTCGATACTAATGTCCTTAGTTTTTTCCTTTAATTATCATGATTTACCCATGAGACTGTTTATTTATATGTAATGTGCGTCAGTTAACTACTCCGTCCACGTACAACATTCCAACATAAGTAATATCTTTGTGTTAAAAGTAATTTTGTAAAATCGTTTTTACTGTCAAATTTTATAATTTTTTAATTAAGTATAATTAAATTTATTGAATTATTTACAATGAACAGAAATTGTTTTAATAAAGTTTATATATAAACTTTATCAACTTTTTGCATGTTTTTTTTTTCGTTTCCTTTTTTACTTTTGTTTCTTCTGTCATAAGCAAGTGTTATAAGAATAATTTATTCAAGTTGCCTTAAAATATTTTTACTATGATTGTATGGCAATTGATTTTTATTAACGAAAGCAAACACTTTCACACTGAATCGTAAGGAAAAAAAATTAAAAATAATCCTTTTCCTTTTTTAGTACGGCCCTTTGTCGCCACGTGTACTCGTTCTGTATTTAAAGTAAAATTCAAACTGTTCGGAACTCGTTTTAAAAATTACAATAGAATCGATAAATTTTTTTGCGAGTAATAAATGACTAAGGAACGAAGGCATGCAGCCAAGTTTCGATTACAATAAAATATCGGCTATCGGAGGGGAGTTAATAGAAAGGTCTCCAGTTTAACTTATAATAACATCTTATATCATAAAAAAAAGCATTGCATTTGGTCATTTAATATCTTCGAAGAGAAGTCGTTTTATTTACCATAAGTTAATATCATAAAGATTTTACTATCACAAGGTAGAAGTGATAAAATTTAACCGGTATATTATTATGTTGAGATTTACTTTCAATTGTCTGTTCTGTACTTTACGATTGTTGTAAGGGCGTAATAAAGTCCGCATGGATGTACCTATGTCTTATAAAGTTGTTTTATTTCTTACTCACCATGGTTGACTTTGATTATTTATACACACTACCGTCGCGTGTCTTTACAGGACCATGATATGAAATCCATTGAAATGGATCCTTAATAATATAATGGATACATATTTTTAATTTGTACCGTACTATTACATGTTTTTAAAGTATTAAATAAATAAGGTATTCAGAATCTAATTTTATAATAACATGTTGGGTTGCCTAATGCTTTTATTTATTATTTTTATTTCACAGCACAATATATATATATCGCAAGCTAGTAAAAAATTTCCCGCCTTTGCCTTTGTTTTGTATAGAACTACTTTTGCACCTTTTATATTTTTTTAATTCGCCTGATATGTAAAGATCAATAAAGTATAAACAGTACCTGCTTTTAAAAACAGATGCATTAATTTTGAGATATGTATATAATATCGTTCCGGTTATTTTACTTACCAAATTTTTATATAAATTACTGTAAAGTATACTTACAGCCGTACCAGTTACTTAAATTAACGGCGAGCGGTATAATTCAAAGAATAATATTATAACGTTCTTCAATATTATTGTGCCCGCCCCTCAGTATCGTCTCGTAAATTTCCCATAGCACGGTGTACGAGCAATTGTTGTCAAAAATAAATCACTCCGTTACTTGAACAGTCGTTGCTTCAAAAAAAACTAGATCAAAAAAGTTATCCATGTGTCGTATCTTCGTTCCAAATCCAAATTAAATTTTGACGGTTAGCGTTTAAAAAATAAAGTTCACAAGGCTTCAAATCGATTTTGAAATGCGAACCATGTAAGGGCAAGTCTACATTGTTCGGAATTTGCACACTTCCTCAAACAATAATAAAAGGGAGCAACGAAGGTAACAAAGGGATCGGAAGATGATGAATCTGCTCCAGATTGCATAACAATCGACATTATTATTACTTAGTTCAATCTGTGTATTCATGGCATGTCAAAGAGGCATCTGATGCGGATACAACAATGCTCCCGTTTTAAAATCTAAGGGTAAACTTAAAGCACAACATCTCTCTTAAGTATATACTTGAAATACTATATACGTTTTATTATTATTATATACTTACCTGGTTATTTACATTATTATTATAGCTTAACATCTCCACCGCTAGAGAAATGAAATTAAATTAAAAGTAAAATTTGTTACTACGTTTAAGGCATGAACATTTACAAATACAAATAGCTAAAATGAGAAAGAGGATCCTGTATTTTCTTTCTTTCTTTCTTCTCATTTCCTGGCCGACAACACATAAGTGATACGTTTAGTCTCACTCATGTCCGCGGGCGACGGTGCCCAATTACCATTAGGTGGCTCGTCTGCTCGTTTGTCGGCTATTTACATAAATAAAATAAATAATTAAATAGATCCATATGTACTGTATTAACCAATTAGAACTAGAAATATATCATTTTCCGAAGATTCGCCATTAGTAATGTACACGTTATCTAAATGTCGATGTGGAAATATCATTTCGAAATAGCTGAATTGTTATATCTTCGAATTATTTACAATAAATTTCTTTTTGGGGAGACCTTCTTCGAAATTTAAAGTGAATTCTTCAAAAGTGACTTTTGACATTTGAGCTGGCCATTAAGCCCTCAAATTTGATCCATACTTTGCATTAGGCTCACGAATGTCAGATTAACAATTTTTTTTTATCAGAATAAGCTGATTATTAGTTGTTAACAATGGTGAACTGATCATTACCAGACCTGTGTTACTTAACATAAATACAGGCCCTATAGATTGATCAATACGAAGGTTTTTCAGTTTTAACAAGAACAAAATTTCAAGTGAAGTACCTACTACTAAATAAGGAAAAATAACATATGGAAAACAATATTAAGTGATATATGATAACGGCCATGATAGATTATCGTCCATTACATCGATATTTTATAACATAATTGAGTTACTGGCCGTTTGTATATCGTTATTTTTTTTTGGAAACTAGACACATTGAGTACTGTAGTAAATTAATAATAACACAACTGTCATTTCGCATCGTCTGACATCTGGCATATACCTACTACCTAAATATTAAAACAGCTATACAGTAACGAAGTATGTATAGCGATTTGTTCGTTCCTTTTCTGACATAACAATAACAAAACTAAAGTTAAATTTAAAGTTGCCATTTGATATCCAAATGAACTTGCTACTTCCATTATAAACTAACAAATTGACATAGGTATATTACCTTTATGATTAAAAAAAAGATTGAAGAGAAAATCAATTAGAAATTGACGGCAAATTATATAATAGTAGTGAAAGACGTGTTTCGTTCCATATCATTAAAATTATTTTTAAAGAACAAAAATGCTTCTTATTTTCATCAAAAAACAAATTTGTAACTAATTTAAGATCAAAGCCAGGCTAAAGTGGTCAAAAAAACAATCGGTTATGATGTCCACTCATTGTTGAGACGCAGGAAACAATGAAGTAAGGAAATACTTTTTTTTTATTAATCTATAATACTGTAAACCACGTATATCTATGACCCAGCCACTATCGCCATATTCTAGTACACACCGACCATATGGCAGGACCATAGATTAACGCCACAGATAACCTATTCAGAACATATTGTTATGGCAGTAACGAGCCCGCGCCAAGGTTTATTGACTTTTGACCAAATAAGTATATTCAATTTTATATTTAGAGGTCAACGAAGGGTATAGAGTAGGTCTCGGTTTTTATCCTAACATAACAGTTGTTATGTTTTGTCGATGTGAGCTGAAAAGTGATGCTCTATTCTATTCCAGACAGTATCCAACGTAAGTTTTATCTTAATCGCTTGCTCATGGTGAGTACTTTTATTGTAATTGCAATACATCATGTATTGTAATGTATGTGTAACCGCACCCGTAGTAATTGTTCATTTTTATGAGGCGTTTTATAAATTTAACATATTTACACCTTACTCATGAAACATCCTAACTTTTAGAGAGTATCACATTAAAACCCGTGCATTACTTAAGATTCTCGCATACAGACAGACAGACAAATATTTTTTACTCTATGTAGTCCCTAAAAGCTTTTAATATTTACTATTTAATAGCATATAAACTAGCCAGTTAGGCCGTGGTTTTATGACAGTATACATATAAAACTTTGGATTTTTAAACATAGAATATGTTGAATTTCATTACAACGCCATCTATAGGAAACTCTTATTGCTAAAGAACATTGTCTTGACAAAACATCAAAACTAAGATTATACAACTGCGAGTTTGTGTGTGTGCAGCAGGTTATCTCCGGACACAAGGAACCTATATGAACAATTATTTTACTATTTAAAAGGGACAATATTCCGGCAGGACATGGGCATATTTATAGTATACTACTATATAAATTTGTTGAGATTTTCGTGTATGTCTCGAGATAATTCAAAAACGGCTTGACCGATCTTGATGAAAATTGGTATATGATGAAAACACGTGATTGCGCAGTTGATAGGCTATATAAAATGTCAGTTAACCTAATTATGCCTAATCAAAGCAAAAATATTAAATGTTATATAACATTTAATATAAATTATCTAGAGTTGCGATGATATTCGTCAACTATGTCTTAATTTGTGTTAATTTAGATCTTAATTTCTTGGCGTATAACGAGATATTGGCTCAACCTGAACGAAGACGGGGCGGGCCACTGGTATTATAAAAACATGAGGTCAATCGAATAACTAATTAGAAAGTTACACAATAACAAACACACCCACGATAATATATTGTATGGCTGCGAGATGTGTTATGCTTAAAGATAGAGCAGTAAACACAAAGTTATACCTTGTATACATATAGTATAGGTATAGTTAAATACATTGATACGACTAGAATACGCTTCGTGCGCGTTGAAATATAAGACGTGCCCAGGTGAATCATCATGCGTATTCAAACAAAACAATGTAATTGTAGACGTGAGCGTAATTGTACAATTAGCGGCAATTACCGCGGCGCCTGCGTTCGGTGGGGATGGGATGGGGGTAGCAGCTGCGTTCGTGGGTGTATGAGTGGCTGAACGTTGACACGCATTCACTACTATTGACTTTGTGTATCGTAAACACAGAGTAACTTAAAGCTCATGTACGGGTAACTCACTTGCTTTTTTGTATTAATAATAGATAAAAATGTAGACCGTCCAGCCGACTGGTCATTGTCGTTAGAGGATATCTACAACGACTAACACATTCGCGACGCGTTGCAGGTCGAGACGGAAGCGTTTACTAACATGTTATCTTTATAAAGCAATGTTCTATTGAAATTATCAGCTTGGTATAATTATTGATTAATATACATCCGCAACTGACTTTAGGTAGTCTGTTTAGAGCTGGGTACGGCTATGTTACAAGTAATTAGCTGTTGCCCGGTGCGCCTTGCTTCATCTATTCAATATTTATATATATTATCCTAATTTATTTTTATTACACAATAAAAAATATTATTATTCTAAGGCCCTTGGGTATACAATATATTTGGTTTTGCCATTTTGAACAAAAACTAATAAACTTGTCGGTTTACTAACGCGGGAATAATGTATTTAGTGTTAGTATTTTATTTTCAATGTTCCAATGCCTCCATATGCATATACAAAATTTCGTATCAATTCGACCTATGGTTCAAAAGATAAAAATCATTGCCACCATCGCCAACTATCCGGCACTAACGTAACTATGTTCGCCGGAGTGGTCATTTCGCCCTTTATATGTATGCAATATACACACCAATATACATACATACATTAAATGGCTTCGATGTCTTCGACAAGGAAAACTTACGTTGGTTCTACCGTCGACTATATTATATTTCAATATAATCAGAAAAACTATTTTTCTACTTTTAATCTCGTAAAAATTAAATCAGTTAAGATTAATCGGGTACCTAAGTACGAAGTAGAAATAGGGATTTTAAACATTTTTTTTTATTGTTGTCCTTTGTAATTGCTCCTACCTAGGATAAACTACTAGAACAATGTTCGTGGTTTAAAAATTTACTTTTACAAGTCGGAAAAAATAACAAAAATAAAATTACATCACTCGCACTTTATCATTTAGTGTCATTTAGTGACTTGAAAAAACTAATCAAAATTCAAACTAAGAATTTGTAACTTCGGTGTATAAATAATAAATTAGATATTTGATGTTTTAATATTAGACAGTATAGGAGTGAGCACTTAAAAGGTGGCATGTCAACTTTCTCACACTCAAGCGAGCGTGAATTCAGTTAAATGTGTCGCGTTCCTATAAAGGCTTTGCACATATAAATTCCCAACAGTATTTACAAGAAATCCGTTTATCGTCAGTGCAAGTGTTCGGTTCGGATCATTTTTTTTTTTTTTGCGCCCAGAAGATGGAGAATGGGCTACCCTCCGGAAAAGCGCGGGAGGGGGGTGGTGAATGCTCCTAGCATACCAACGCAGCCGGCTGCACTGGTTATGTGGGACTCCCGAAGGCCTACCCACTAAACACCATCCGAGTTGGCTTTGGCCTTGTGGCCTCTAAGCCTTCATCTGATGCGACCCATCCTTAGAGAAGGAAAGGGTGCTAGCGGCACTCCCGAGGGAGCATACGCTTGTTGTTAACACTGAAGGTGTTGTCGAATGGTGAGACTATGTGGCATCTTAAGGACGCTACTAACTGATACTGTTTGAGTTCTTGACTATGGCTGCTAGGCGGCGGTCCAAGTCAGAAGATATCTTGTCGGGGGGATTGGTGAGAGCGTTTCTTGGCCTCCGGATTTGGCGGCCTGTAAGACTAGGGGCGGTGTAGTCCGCTGCCTGTCTGATGAGTGGATTAGTATGTTCCTCTGAGGATTTAAAAAATGTTGCACAATAATCTTTAAAAGATTTTTGAATGGTCGGAAGCTGGAGATCGAAGTGCAGGTCGGCGTTCCTCACGCACTAGTGGGCGTTGGTTACTCTCCTGCAAACAATATTCTGGACAACTTGGATGGGATGAAGGATTTTGGGATCGGCGTGTGCGAAAACAGGGGCGGCGTATGACATCAACGGCCGTATGCAAACCTTATAGAGCGTTCGCTTGTTTCTGAGGGACATCTTACTATGCCTTCCCAACAGACTGTTGAATCGGCCCAAATAAAATCTGGCGGAGTTGATGACTTTGCGAATGTGCGGTCTGAATGTCAGTCCGGAGTCGAGTGTTACTCCTAGGTACTTAGTTGTGGTTTTCCACGGGACAGGGGCGCCTAGCAACCGGATGTTAGGTTCGTCATGTCTGTGTCTAGGTTTGAAATGAAAATATACCGCGGTGCTTTTGTCTGCGTTGGCTTCGATTCGCCATTTGGCGAACCATTTTCCTAACTTGTCTACTGAGTGTTGGATTCTGGAGAGGACCGAATCTATTCCCCGTGATTGATAATATAGGGCGGTGTCGTCTGCGAATAACGATAGTTGTACACCCTTTTTTTGGAATGGGAATGTCGTTAACATACGTTAAAAATAATAAGGGAGCTAATACCGAGCCCTGTGGTACCCCAGCCGCTAGTGGGCGTGGGGAAGAAAGTACTCCTTCGTGTCTAAAACGAAAGGAGCGGTTTTGTAGGTAGGAAGCGACCAATCGAACAACGCGATCAGGCAGAACTAGGTAGTGGAGTTTGAGAAGGAGTCCTTCGTGCCAAACTTTGTCGAAAGCTTTGGCAACGTCGAAGAAAACCGCGACTGTACGTTTCCGTTTGGGATAAAAACCGCTTAGAATGTATTCCACTATACGATGGATTTGCTAAGGGCACGAGTGTTTAGCACGGAAACCGAACTGATGAGGGATGATTAAGGGTTGACCGCCTACTGGGAAAAGAAGATTTTTCAGTCTAGTCTGTATGACGCGTTCGAATACTTTCCCCATAGCCTTGAGGAGACTGATGGGGTGGTGATTGGACGGTATGTTTAGAGGTTTATTGGGTTTAGGAATACCTATAACGATTGCTTCCTTCCAAGCGGTTGGAAAGAAGCAGTGATGCAAGCAGGCATTGAAGATGAGAACTAAAAGAGAGAGAACCTGCTCGGGGAAGTGTTTTAGCGCTACGTTAGAGATGCCGTCGGCTCCTGGTGCTTTGCGGGGTTTAAGACCCCGGATGATGTCTTGGACTTCGTCAACGGAGACGCCGATGGGCTCAGCGGTGACTGGGAGTGAGTTCTTTTTACGGACTTCATCCTCTACTGATTGTATATGTGAAGGAGCGCATGGTTGCGAACTGGGTGTACATTGAGAGGCTATGCTCTCAGCGAAACATCCGGCTTTATCGACGTCTTCGAAGGCGATACTGCCATCGGGGCGTGATAAAGGCGGGGTGAGAGGTTGGGCGCCTACGCGGAGGGCTTTCGCCACCTTGTAGAACGCCTGATGGGAGGGTTTGATTCCCTCCATGAGGGAGTCCCAATTGGAGTTCCTCATTTCGGCAAGTCGAGAGCGAACACGTCGCTGGAGAGCGTTTGCACGCCTCCTGTACGTTGGAGTGGGGTAGAGTGCGGCCCTTCTAAGGGCCGCATTCTTGGCCTGAATAAGATTCCTAACATCGAGTGGTAGTTTTCGGTTTGGCACCTCGACTACGCGCTCGTTGTTTCGGAGAGATGTTTGAACTAAGTGTGTTAGGGAGTTGACCGCTGAGTCAATCTTTTCCGTATTGACGAAGTACTCTGAGTTGATGGTAGCCAGTGGTGAGCCGCCGGCATCGAGACCTGATACAAGCGATTTTTTATATCCTTCCCAGTTGGTGAAGGTTTTAGAAGAAGTGGTTGGGTCGGTGGCATAAGGCCCGAATTTGAGCGAGACCGGCCGGTGGTCAGAACCTAAGTCGTGGAGCGTTTCGATCGCTCTTAAGTTGAGTGCGACTCCTTTTACTAACGCGAGATCGATGATGTCTGGAGAGTTGAGCGCGTTATCCGGGTAATCCGTAGGGGAGGAAGGACAAAGGACATCGATGTCCCGTGTTTCTATGAATTGTCTAAGTTTGACTCCGTTCGCGTTGGTCGATCGGCATTTCCAGTCCGTGTGTTTGGAGTTAAGATCTCCGAATAAAATAACCGAGTCTCCTAGCGAGAGTAGGGCCTCTAAGTCTGAGTTTAAAAGCGGGGTTCCCGGCGGATTATAAACCGAGGCTATGATCAGGGACGGATGCCCAGTCATACCTAGCTTGCAAACAGTGGCTTCTAAGTTCGTGAGTGTCGGAGTCTCAATATGGGAGCAGTGGAGCGACTTTCTAAAGTAAATTTCGGTGCCACCGCTTGCGCGGCTTAAGGTGCTGCCGGGGCGTCTGTCGGTTCTGTCTTGTCTGTCGTTACGTATAAGATTGTACGCGGGAATTGATAGGCCCTTGGTGAGGTCGGGTTTTAAGAACGTTTCTTGCACTAATAGTAAGTCTGTGGCGTTGTTGCGAACGAATTCCTTTAATTCAGGGATGTTGTTGCGGAGGCCGCGAGTGTTGAATGAGATGAGCGAGATGCCCTTAGGTTTGGTACGACCGGTGTGACAGGAAGGCGCACTAAGTGCTTGAGCCATTATAACGACGTTAATAAATGGCTGTGCTCAGCGAGCGCTAGAAGGCGCTGCTGTGGTGTTGTTACCGCCCGTATCTTGCGAGCCAGGACGGAGATCTCAGCGATGTCGACGTTTCAGATGACGTCATAGACGAGCTTCATGTCGTCGGCTAGGGACGACTTGCTCTCTGGTTGCGCGGTGTTGCTAACGCGTGGTTCGGCCTGTTTCCGGTCGCGCGGGGCGGCCGGGGCGGGACGGGGAGCAGCTACAGTAGTCGTGGTCGTGTCGGTACGTCTCCACGAATTAAAGTGTTCGGGTTTAGGCGGTGCGATTGGCGTCCTCAGAGGAGGGAAGTTCGCGTCGGTGTTCTGCGGAGGGCCAGATTGGGTGTTTCTTCAGGACTTCCAAGCGGCAGTCCTGGATGGGATAGGTCAGGGAGCTCTAGGGCAGCCACGGTAGTTGGCCGGGTGGCCGGCTTGGCCGCAGAGAACGCAGGCCGGGGGCGACTCTGAGTCGCGTGTGCGCGAGCACTCTTTGGTGCTGTGGGGCTCCAAGCACTTAACGCACCTGGGGTTGGCGGAACAGTTCGCCGCTGCATGGCCGTAAAGCTGGCAGCGATGACATTGACCGGGGAAGCCGCGTCTATGCGGGGGCTCTACTTTTATGAAAGAAAGACCGCAGATGGTCATGTCGGCCCGGAAAATGTTCCGGGACTCGGGCGTGTTGGATAAAATGGCAAGAGCCGGTGGATATTGTCTACCCGTGTTGCTGTACATTTTGTGCACAGCTTCCACGGGATGACCTTGGGCGACTAAATCGGCGAGGATTGCTTCATTAGGAAGCTCGAATGGGACTCCGCGGAGTACGGCTCGCACCTTGCGCGCTTCCGGAAGAGCGTAGGTGTGGTAAGGGATTTTATTTAACGTGAGAAGCCTTGTAAGGGCACGGAAAACGTCAGTGCTTAGAGAAGTCACTTTGACTGTTTCGCCAACTACTCTGGCGTGAGTGTAGAAAACTTTGCTGTCGGCGCACAGCTGGGTGACTTTGAGCCACATAGACTTGTCCCGGACAAATACCGGTGGCGGGGCCTTGGCTTGGGGAGGGACGGGTGAGCATCGGGATGCTGGTTTAAGAGGAGGGAATTGTTTGGACGAGGACGGGGCGCTGGTGTCGATTGACATGAGTGGGACTGGTTGGGAGGGAAGGGAAGGTTTTCCCTCTGCGGACGCCTTCGCGGCGCGTTTTGTTAGGCGCTTCGTGCGCTTGGATTCGACCGGCTGGAAGGTCTGGTTGTCGGACTGCGACGGCGTGAGGGTACCGTCGTCGGATAACCCTAGCGAGCCATCGGACTCGATCGGACGCTTACGCGACGAGATAGAATGGGCGTCGGAGAATTCGACGTCGTGGACCGGTGAGGCGTCAGGGGACGCGGGTGAGTCAGTCTGTGCTGTCGTTTGTAATGCCTGGATGACTGCGGCCTCATCGAGAGGCGCTTTGAGGAACGGAGTCAGGGCTCCGAGGATGCGACGGACGAGACCTATCTCGGGTGGATTCATCCTCCTAACAATCCTCCCTGCCGCGGCAGGGAGAGACTTGAGAACGAAACAACGGAATCTAAAAAACAAAGATGGAACGAGCGAGACTACGAAAACAGTGACTATCCCTAGTGGAAATAGCCACTAACCGTCACCCTGGGAAGGCCCAGTGCAGTGGGATCGGGTCTCCGGTTTCTCTCAGTCCGAGAGGACGGAGAAGCGCACCGGGTCAACGCTAGTTGGTTTCGTTGTCACCGTTAGGTATCCACCAACTCAAACGCGAAACGAATACTTATTTGATGCCAACACAAAATTACACTAAAAAGGCAACAATTAAGTCGCGGTCGATGCGGTATGCAAATGCAGTCGAAAAATGAGATGACTTACTCGAGAGTATGTCGGAGGTGTCCGTCTGCTACGGGAGCAGAAACGGAAGTGTTGGTTCGGATCATACAATTCCACGTTTAAAAAAGGCAATTTGTCTGTGTCCTTTCGGAAACAAAGACACATATTTCTGACGGAGTTATATTTTCTTGATTGATGGATTCTTTCGATATTCTTTACGACATATTTTTCCGTTAACCTAAAAAATAGTTCAAACGAGCGCTTTCATAAAACCATTTCCTATCAGACAACATTTTCTGTAGAGATATTATTCTGTCTATCCGTTTCTGCACTTGTTTAAACAACTTTTCTTTCGCAATAGATTTTTACGAATGCTATTTGACAGGGTGTCTTCCGAAAATACCCGATAAGGATTAAAGTCAGTTAATTAGATCAACCAAGACCAAAGGCTTAAAGCCTAGGCCAACGGAACTCTAGCATCTCATTAAAATCTAGTAACTAGGGACCACCCCTAAGTGCTTCAGTTGTGTTGAATAAAAAGCTGAGCCTAGTACACTAATAGATTAACCGAGCTTAGATATATGTGCTAATAGACTAGCAGAATCTCCTGAGACGAGACTAAGACGCATCTACTCTTAATCTCGGAGCCTCTTTTTATACGTTAGAACAATGTCGAGGGAGTTTTCCCTACTAATTATTTATTTATATAATATAAGCTTAAAAAACATTAGAGACTTAAATCCAGTCAGTTTCTAAAGCTTCGATACGTACTCTCTTGCCATCATGCGAAATTCAGCAATGGGAATACAAAGTACGTCATCTGATGGATTCCACTCCACCAGTCCATTGAGAAAAGATTCCCTCACGAGGACAAGTCTACAACTCGGCACAGCAAATAACTTCCGATGTCGAACTCGAACATATTTGTTTTTATATAATAATTTAACATAAAGAACAGCCCGCCCCCGCGAAACGAAATTAACGTATAAATTCACTTAACTATGTTAGTTATTACTTAGATAAACAGTTGTTTTAGGGTCGTAAATGTTTGCGATGTATATGTCGCAGGCAGTCATAAATACGATCGTCAAACGGAACGCGACACGTGACCTGAGTGTTGGCAGCACCGGCGCTATGACTCACATTCGGCACTAGTTGACGGGCAGGAGCTATGTCAGGACCCGGTTGTGTTTCAACCGTGTTGGAGACTAGTGCCTCTCTGCCTGAAACTGTTAGACGTTTTGTTTGTAATTATTGTTATAACAGTGAAGTATTGTAGAAACGTTACTCTGCTACAATTATCAAGTAATAATGATCGAATACCATGACACCAGCAATGTGTCTATCGAAACAAATAAGAATAGGTATCTAGCAATCTGAATAGGTATATTTAATTATAAATTGTTGTAAGTAAAATATTTTAAATTGGAATAAAGCCGTGTTTTACTTTTGCTATGTAAACCATGAGACATATATATTTATTTGTCTTATTCGTGTACTTTAATACCACCATTAAATCTCGTGCGGGAATGTGAGTGTATGAATGTTTTTATTGTTTATTTATTTCATGATTACTTCATTTTATTTATCACTTTCAAACAATAAACTCATTTTAAATATGAAAACTTCAGTGCAAATGTATAAACAAATGAAATACAAATGGTTGGAATGCATACAGGAACTGGCGGCCGCATGCATTATAAAATTACTTACAGGTGCAATGTGCAAATAGGCGAAAAGTTACCACACATGCGCAAAGCACTATACACTAATAAGCTGTGTACACATCGTTTCATTAATAATGCTCGTTGCTGGGGATACGTGTAATCATACTTTGCTTTAAGTTTTCAAACATGTAGGAAAAAATACTTTAAAAACATGAAGATGAATATTATAAATATGATATTAATGACAAGGACGCCAGGAAATCAGTCGAAATCAGTTTCGTGCAAGTTAAAATTTACTTTGCAATTGTTATTTATGTTGTGGTAAAAGGTGCGCTGAGGAATTTCTTTCGCTGTTGCTTCTTCTCAATATTAAAGCAACTTTTCGAAACGGTACTAGAAGCAAAAAAAAATACGTCCATAAGTGTATTTAAATATTTTCTAAATGATTTTGAATTTGAATATATTTATGTCCTTCATGAAATTATGTAATAAACTCAATTGTAAGTTAACGTTCAACAACACAGTAACTAGTAGTTTAGTACTCAGTGTTTGTGTAAAAGCTGAGATGGAGAAAAACCAATCAGTTCATAATCAAATAAACTTCAATGTATTTAGCGGTAAATTGATCAATAGCTAGCTGTAATAACAGTTAAAACATACAAAACTATATGAATAACATTACCTAGTCATGTCTGGAACGACAATACGTTTAATAAGCGGCTGTTAATTATAACGTATGCCTACCTACGAGTACAAAACTAGTTTTAGACACTAATTTGACTGAGCAAGCTCCTTATATATATATATATAAATCTATCGATAAGCTTCAGGTACATTGCACACGCCACGACTATCACTGAATAGATAATAATACCTTCTAAGTGATGAATATAGTAGACTACGTAATTAATCACACGCCTTAATTTAAATTGTACCTTAATCCGAACGTGACAAGTGTCATTACAATTTAAAATAGGTATCGAGATACCATCGGTGAACTTCTTCCACAGTTTAATAGCACCAAAGATTAATTTATTATTATAGATTTTATTTTAGTTCAATACGTAACTGCTAGAGAGTCTTCTCTTATATAAATATAAATATTTACGATAACAACTAGTCCTGTGGAGAAATACAAAATAAATTACAATTGATCACTATAAAAGTGATTTTAGTGTACTGCGCTGGAGGTCTGTTACTGAACTTACCTACTAAGCTAAAAGTTTGATTTCCAGTCAGGATAGCTTTTATTTTCAGAATTTTGACTTTGAAATTTTAATTGCGTATGTCGATCTCTTTCGAACACTAGAAGTCAAACGCGGAAAAGTGTAGGGCGATATTTAATTACCCACTACGAAACTGCCAAAAAACGTGTGAAAATTCGTAAGACGGTTGGCAATTCTATTCGTTTATTTCCACCGAGGCAGTGTTGCCAGCCGACAACACTGTCAAGCTCCCTGCTACACTATGTGCATATTCAAATAGGAAAATATAAGTGTCCCCGAATACATGAAGTCCGCTCCGTAGTTACGGGGGTGCAAACACGGACAGACGACGAAAAGCTGAATAATTCATAGCTCCACCACCTGCCCCAACCAACGAACGTTTGTTACAAAAACCAATAAATATTTGAAGTGTTGTCATTAACTTATGGTCATAGACAAATTTGTATTCCGGAAACGAAAAGGTGAACAAACTACATTATCAGTTATATATCTATCTATCTATAACGGAACTACGGAGTAATGCTGAATATATGGTTTTGTGTGCTTGTGGAGGTAAAAAAAAAAGAAAGTTGACCCTATGATTTCTATAGTGTACTCAATAAAATGTACACTAAATATGCTGTTATGACAGTTTAATTCACTTTTTTTTTTAATTGCATTTCTGGCAGTAATATTTTTATGGAAATCACTCAAAATTGTGACAGGTAAACAATAAAGGATTTTTTTTTAATAAGAAAATGTCAAAGTTACGAGTACTCTTAATTGATTGTATAAGAGATATGTAGATGAAGAAGTTCTGATAGTAGTTTAAGTATGATCTATTTTCGTTTTATTTTTTGTCGTTATAGGGGATCATCTTAATAATATTGTTCTGTACTAATGCTGCTGAATGCGCCTCAGCAACCACACAGCGTATATTGTGAGGTTTTCTAATATCATAAATGGATCGGTGCCAATATGTCTGACTCTAATAAAAATCTGTTTTACTTTAAACGTATGTTTGACAAGTAATAAAAGATCCGTTCAGATCTTCAAAGATATTATTGAAATGAATTTCTGACACCAAAATGTATCTCACAATACAATGTATGTATTTGTTTGGCACAAGCCGGTTGTACATTTTATTCTGCTATTACCTTTGTTTCGTCGGATCGCCATTCTTATCCCGAACGTTATTAAGTTCAAATTACGTATTTAGTCTGTACAAATATTATTTCCATACATAGCTGTTCGGACGTTCCAAAATTTAAATCCGCTAAAACGTGTTCCGTTTTATTCAGACTTGGTTGAAATGAAACACACCCAACAAACAGTTCTAAATTCAACTTTCCAAACTAGACCTTATTCCGTTATGCGCTCAGTAACTTGACGTTAACCAAGTAACTGCATAGTAGCCTATGCCGTTCAATAAGAAACTTTTTGTTTCCGACCCCATGTTTCGCGAGTCGAGACGTGAATTTGATATTAAAAAATGCTCCGAGAGAAATCTTAAATTCAATAGTCATTTGAAAAGCAAGGGAGAGGATAATGGACCAAGTCGTACGCCCTGTTTTTGCGGTGTTGTATTTAGTTCGCGAATTCTTCAGGGTCGTTTTGTGTACACACTGGTTTCTGAACGCAGCATGTGTCAGTCAGACTATGGCGGGTACAAAAGCGCGCCAAGATTCTAATTACACAGTCAATTTGGTACAGCGGGAAATGTGAATTATTGCCGGAGCGTAACCGAGATGAAATCGGTCAGTTTAAAAATTCAACAAGGGTTTGTATTTATCAAAGAATTTAGGAGCAATTTAGCCTCAGAATGCATTTAGATATCAGTAAGTAATTAGTACTGTGATTTCCAAGTAATTTAAATTTAAAGGGGTGTGCTTTTTCAATCATTTCTAATGATCGTTCATATTTATTCGTAATAAGTTTTTTATAGACGTAATGGAGGGAATTTTTAAAATTAGATATGTGTAATGATTGCCTTCGATTACTATTATTTTTTAACACACTTTAATTTAAATCATTGCAAATAGTACGTGAATGGTAACATTGATATATTTGTTACGGTTTTCATCGATTTTATATTCTTTCGATTAAATACCAATATTATTATAGTCACCACGCTCAATGACTTACTTTTCGGTCAATCATTAGCAATCATTCACAATGAAGTGATTTTAAAACTATTTATCTTTCTCAACTGTTTTAAAAACATAATACTGTCCCTAATTTACGACTGTAGATAGCTGTATGATCGTAAGTATCATCATTAAACAATCAAAGTCTATAATGTATATACATACAAATTTGTAAATGTGAAGACGTTTATCGGTTCGCCTGAAGCTGGATCGATATCACGTTAACTTTGCTGTGAAGCAACTAACAAATCGAAGCTTCAAGTAACCTGCTTTATGTTAACCGATTTATACATTAATGGTATAAAACGATTCCTCATAATTTTAATGTTCAAATTTTATAATCTCAAAACCTGCAGAATTTGATAAGGTTAAAGATCTCTAGAAGCAGCCACTAATGACCATTGTTTGGCGTGAAACACTTCAAGCGCGTCCCACATGTTGTGGTTACTCGCGTTCTTTTTTGCAACACTTCTTACAAAGATGTTTTCGTCTAATGACAAATTGTTACCTTCAAAGTTTAATCTAAAGCCACGACACAGTTTTGGCCACGACACATCTGAAACACTGTGCAGAATTAGCTTTATCCGCTTTTACTTGTAGCTTTATGTGGAATGGACGCTACGGCTAAATTTGAATCTAACCACTTCACAGTTAGTTAGTAACAACTTATTTAATATCAAGTAAGTGTCTCACAATTATATCTGCATAGGCATCAACCCATTAGAGTCTGCAAGGCATTATTCCCTCCTCATCATCCAGAAGATCTACACTATACTCCATCGCATTACTTAAGTACAAAGTTGAAGTTATATATCTACACGCGCTAAAGTTGGTCTATGCGTAATCGCCCATTAGTTTCTGGTTTCAAGATTCTTGGGAAGAAATCCTATATTGAAATACATTTTTAAAAATACATTAATAACATGAACATGTGAAAAGTGTTTTTAAAGTTACATTTGGGTCCATGAAACCAGGACCTATGAAAACTGACCTATGAAACCTATTCCCCTTGCGCCTTCTATTGTGCTGAATAACGGATGAGGTTTAAGGTCCCATCTTTTTCAGGTTGCCAGGCTCTGTACCGCCCAGCTGAATAATAATTGCTTGAATGTTTTACCTACTCCCCTTTTACCCTTTAATCATTTTTAATAGGTAAATTATATACCAACACAAATTACGCTCTTACCTACTTCAAAAGCAAAATTCAAAACGAGAAAGTTCAATATGAATGAGGTTAAAACTGGTGGTAACGCACTACTCAATAATGAAACGAAACGAACACAAGCCCGTTAAACAGTGTGTAACGAACTCGGTACTTGGTACCCGGTACCCCAGATTCTTGGTTTCAATGACAATGACTAGTAAATCGCAGTTGCTAACGGTATGCAATAACTTGAACGTGAACAATACATACATTAAACCCAAATACATTCAAATTCCTCGTGAGTTCCAAACTTAAATTACTATGATAAAGTTCGGGTACCTACTGAAACATACTCCGTAACGTAACTAGGAGTACCCTCCGAAGAGTGCAGTACTTTGAATCAGAACGGACGGTATAGTAATAATATATTACAGTAATACGTAGACGTAAGATCACCTGGTCTCACAGCTTAAATGCAATGCCTCTACAATCACATTGTAGCAATAACTTCTCCTCCTCAGACTTCATGACGCTGAGGCACTTTGTACGCAAGCCACACCAGCATTAGGTAGTTATTTTGCACGCCTTATAATCTCCCCGCTTATTATAAACAATTTATTTGCTCAATCATTTATTAAATTGAAAAAGTGCCTTACATGTATAAACAACGCTCGATTAGCGTGGTGGAAATATGGCATCCATTACAAATAGTTATTATAAGTTGTATCGTATGTATTTGTCAAAAAAAGGCATTGAAGGCCAGTAACACAACACGAATAGCTCTCATCAATCACAAAGGAAGACGTCGTAACGGCCATCTTAGATAAAAAAGGGATGTTTTTTGCGCCGACGCCGATCGTAGCATTGACTGACGTTATGCCGTACCATACATGTTCTTATGATATAACGGGTAATTGCATCAAATGTTTTCATCACATATTTAACATTAGGTACCAAAAATAATGTAAATTGCCTTGCTCAGTAGATCTGTCTACATCGGATGAAAATAATTAGCCCATATAGAAACCATTGTATCTCTGTCTGTCTAGCTCACCATATTTGTGGCTAATAAGTAGAATACATTTTTTGTAGTTCAACTAAAATAAATGTACATAGTTATATAATGAGGCCACCGTGGTGCAGTACACAAGATGCTGGTAAATATTTCCTCGCCGTACGTTGTATAGCAAGTCTTATACACTGGCTTCTAATTCTCGCAAATCATATCTTATCTTTAAGTATTGAATACAGATTTACTTTTTATCTACTGCAATAAAAAAATATATGTATAATTTATAAAATCACCTTTCAAAATAATTCGAGTAGTAAGAATTACTTTCCCAGTTCGCAATCTGTTTTTACGGAAACTATAATATTCTATAGCTGTTACAAGGAGACAAAAAAGACAAATTGAAAAGACAAAGATTATTTTGAAATCATCACAGACTTGCAATATATATAAATGTTTGAAAAGCACTGACTGATATTGTATTGAACCAGTTCACGTACAGAAAACAAATCTCATGCCGTACCAGGTTGATCTTTGATAAACATGATACAGTAACGACGAAGCGTGATATTGTTCTTCGACTAACATTCCATATACATAACGGATCTGTAATGTCTGTACGTGACAAATCGGGAGGTGCTGTCGAGGCGTTGATGACAAATGATAATGGCGATTGTAATTGTACGAATTCCGCTATGCGGTTAACACCATACTCGAGGTGACACTGTGAGAAAGTCGATCCCCGAACATTGCCACTGAATTACTCTGACTCGGCAGGATGCATCAATATGGTTTTATGTACTAAATTTAAAGATTTTCAAATCGGGTTGTAAAGTTGATAAAAAGTGAAAAATGAAGTGCAGTAAGCAGTAAGAAGATTACGTACATCTGATCAAGGTACTGTTATAAATTCATAATAACTGACTATTTGTCCAACAAATGTTATTCTTCGTTGAATTTACTTGAAGAAAAAGTTTAATACAGAGATCCAATCGGCGTTAGTACACCGAAAATGAACACAAATATTTTATTGGGACATTAGTATTTGTAGCAAACTAGATAATAAAAAACTTTTGTCTTATACATCTTGTAACTCATAACGTAAAAACCCTCTTTAGGAGGGATACAAATATGTTTTGCATAAAAACATAATACTTTTAAGAAAATAATTAAATTATTCACCTTACTCAAACTTTTCTTTTTCTTTTCACTACGAATACGGAGAAATACATTAACAAATATATATGAAGAATAAAGATAATCACTTTAAATTAACACCTAAGCGTTTAAATTTTAATAAATAATATCAGTCACAGTTATATGTAATGGAAAGCTTACCACATGAACCAGGTTCGGACTTCACCTGTATTTGAGTTATATCTTTGTGGCCAAAGCTCCGCCGTAACAACTGGCGAATTAGCCTAGACCGCTACTAGCAATAATGTTGAAGCTTTTCCAAGTAGCACAGCGTTTTATGAAAACAATACGATCGCCCCATTTTCAATACTTATTACATCTTTTTATTAAGTTAATCAAATTTTATTTGAATATCTTATGATACAGTTTACATTTTGAACTTGATCTACAACTTTACTCAGGTACACGAATGTTTAAAAAGCTTTTTTGTTCAGCAAGAGTATAAATAAATTTAACTAAATTGTTCTTAAACGCTTATGCTCAAACAGTATATAAATTTGAATCGAATGTAAAATCTATATCATAATTTCTAAAAAGAGTAGTAATTATTATTATTCTGAACGAAAAAATACCTAAATGAAACATGAAAATTAAATTTACTTTTCATAAACAGACGTCTGTGACGAAAATAATCGTATTTCTACAGTTACATATACAACATTAAGGATCTCTAGTTGAAAATAATGGCGTTGTTGGACCACGGAACCATTACATCGTTTATTGCCAACCGAGTAATTTAAACTACTATTCATAAGAGAATTGTAATTTCTGACACAACAACGTACGGTCGTTTAATATTTTTAATGCCTTTGTTAAAACCATTTTATAAATTAGTAATAAATCGCACTTGAAAACGTTTCGAAGGTCATCATAAAACTATTTTACGTGTATTAATAGATGATTTTATAGTTTCTGGTAGCGCTACAGGATCGAAGCTCTAGATCTAGACCAAGTGTCGCGTCGTGTGTTCGATTTTTAACCCAGTTAGACTTTTAGTTAAAGTTATTTGTTCCCGAATGGCGCTTTTTGGTCATTTTTGGATGTGCGTACACGCTCTACTCAGGGCTACTCTAGTGTGCTAAAATATTTTTGTATTTTATACTGAAAGTCAAGAATTTTGTCAGCTTTAATTATCTATAAGATGATTATATTCAACTATCAGATATTTTATACTTTAAAATAGAAAAGGTATTTTGTGTCAAAAATGAATATTTAAATCATTCATCAATTGTAGACTTAAGAAATTTATTTTCAGTGTTAGTCATTGAAACACACCTTAGTATCAGAATATTTAAAAATTGTTCAAATATCAAGTACTTCTTTGAGTATAACAAATTCAAAATAATATGAATATTAATTAACTATAATAATTGTTAAAATATTAATTTTCTATTTATTTGCAAATTATAAGTGTATTGTTTATTTAACTGTAAAATACTGAGATTTAGTTATGTTTTCCACTGCGTGCTACAGCGATATTCTACAAAGGTGGTCCAATGCAAAATGTGAAGTTGAAATTATTAAAAAATTATATTGTTGGGTTTAACTCTTGTTAAAAAACTTTTAGTGACTTTAATTTTGTTACAGGTTTCAAAATGCTTAAATGGGCAGTGTATGGTAAAAAGAATCAAGAAACAAATGTTGCTAATGAGGAAGAGAAAGAAGATGAAGAAATTTATTCAAATAGAAATCACAATGATAGAGCTAGAAGATCGTTAGATACCCAAACTGCTAAGAAAAGTAAAAAACCTAGCAGATACCAAAGAAGATCTTTAGGAGCTGCAGCAAGAAAAAATAGTGTGAAGAATGTAGATAAAGAAAATATAAACTATATTGGACATACTCCAAATTATTTTAAAGAAGGTTTCATGAAAAAGTCAGAATTAGTGGCACTTAAAGATGTCAGCAATATTACCCCAACTACTAATATGTCTAATTTTGAAAGACACAAATTTTACACTCAGGAAACCAAAGACGAAATTCCTCCAGATCTACCTCCAACACCACCAACTTATAGTAGGAGAGTAAGGGAAGCTAAAAAACGTAAACTAGAAATGTCTAGCGTAAATAATAATGACATTTTCGCCAGAAATAGTTCTGCTTATAAATCGGAACGAAGAATTAAGCACATTGATCGAAGTTGTTTGACCAGTCCGCCACAATTAAATCTTAGCCTATCAGATTCTTCTATAGCGGATCTTTCGAATAGACTATGTATATCCACAAACAACAGTAGGGATTCATTAGGAAAAAACAGACAAATGCAATGTAGAAAATCAATAAGCACAACAAAACTGATTAGCGATGGCTTAGTTGAAATTGAATATGACAAAGATTTGGTTATAAATTGTATAGAAAAACCAATTATTATAGATAAAAAAGAACTAGAAAAATCAACTTTACCAATATTTGGGCACCACATTTTCACAGACAATCCCTTATATTTCAATAAAAATACAAACGGACTTGGTAATATTCGCCCACTTAAACGAACTAGAAAAAAATCAAACGACTTTGAAAGTTCTTTTAAATCACCATCAGTAGATAATAAAGATACACATACTTTGTTAAGAGATGGATGTTCTCCAGTGTCGATGACGCCGTTATCTGCAAAGTTAGCAGCACTCAGATTTAGTACTATGAGTGCTCATAAAACATCACAAAGAGCTTGTAAAAGTGACATTGACAATACAGAATTATTTTCTAAGGTTGACACACATTTTACTGTACCTATTCGAGATGAAGAGAGTTCCGCCGAAATGGAAAACAAATTCATACTATGCAGAAATTCATTAACAAATTCTTCACAATCTACAGTTTCTACTACTCACATGGGGGATGTTACACTAGAAAAAATGATAGAAGACATTATAAAAAGCACAAAAATAGTCAAGTCTAAAAGAAGAATTTTAAATAGGGACATTGAAAATAAACCTTTAGATGAAGAAGTTGTTATGCCTCCATTTGATTCTGTTAAACATATATTTGTCAACCCTCGGGCCGAAAACAAAACCAACTTAATAAAAGAGGCTAGATATGTAAATCTTTCAAGAGAAAATTCTGTTTCGCCAAAAATATCACCGAAATCTACACCAACCAAGAAAATGTTACCAGTGCTCAAAGTTAATGAAAAAATATTGAAAAATGTACCGATCGGAGGTTTTATATTAGATGATGGGGATGGTTATAATGAACGAGAAGTTAAAACACCTGAAAATTATATAGCAACTCAGTATGAAACCATTTCGAACCAAAAAATATGTAAATCTCTACACCGATCACATTCCATGAATTCATCTTTGACTGCAAAAAGCAATTTAGAATGCATATCATCAGAATCTACACCAGATATTTATTCTGCAGTAAAGGAATGTGGGAACAATAGATTAAGAAGACAACGCTGTATACGTAGGAAAAAATCAACAGTGAGCAATGAAAGTTTTTGGAAACAAAACCAGAAAGAATACAAGCCGTCCTTATTACGTACTTTGCAAATGGGAATACCCAGTCCGGCTTTAGATTTACAAAACGTGTCCTTATGTGAGCCTTTTAATTCTCCATTCAATTGCATAAGTGGTTTACCTGAGGAACATGACCATTTCTCCATTCCAAATACATCACTTAGATCTAACGTATCACACAGCAGCTTAAAAGCCTTTGACAATCTGAAACAGAACAAAAGATCAAGGGAGTTATTTGGACTAACTTTGGAGAACGGCATTCCTAGTCCTATAACGCCTGTCCCTAGCCTCAAGAGGCCTAGTAATGTTCTGAGCGAAGAAAGAGCGCATAAAAGCAGCAAATTAGATGAAGACTTGATTGCAAGTGATGGTATGACTCCAGTAATCGAACATAGATCTTCGAGGCGGTGTTTGACTTACTCACCAGAAGAATGCAGTATCAATAGTAGCGAAGAAAAGAGAGGAAGTGTTGCTAGCAGTCGTTTTGAACGAAGTAGCGATAGATTTCAATCGCTAAAGGGAACGATTGATCTAGAAATTATAACTAGAGATGACGTCATTGACGTACACGGTGAGTGGTGACTATCGAACTTCCATTTAGAATTTAGTGTTTTTCATATTTTGATAAGCTTATATTTTTATTTATTTGTATTTTTTTCCAGTAATACGTTGCAGGGATTTACAAAGGTCTACTGGAAAAGCAGAGGACATCAATGCTTATGCAAAGGTAAGGAAAGTAAATTAAAACACAAGTGACCGGTATTCTTTACAACTTTTAATTACCGCGCTTTGATATTTTAATCGAATCTCAAAAAGTCTGTTATTAAAATCGTATCAGAAGCGTTTAAGTGAGCATGAAGCTATTAATTCACAATCTGCTGCGAATCCAATATTAATTACCGTTGATAGAAAACGTTACTAGAATATTTTAATCAATTTACAGATTTGGTACGTGTCGATTGCTTTTTGTTGATCGACTGTTATGACGTTATAAGTATTTTATTAATTTAAGAGTCAAAATATACTGTTGCTAGTGGCAATTACTTTGCAAATACATTCGATCATCCGCTGACTACATATATCCGCAAGGGAAATTCATCAATGTCTACATTGGTTACATTGCTTACTGTACTCTCACTGGGTGTAATTTATACGAGGGAAACGGCCAACAACGATCATTTAATGGTTTTGGGAAATGTAAAATTAATTTGCTAACATTTTGTCAAGATGAACTTTAGTAGTTAATAATATAATAGTTTACTGAAATCTATTACTGTAAAATCAATTCCAATTTATAGACATCCCATAAGGCAAGTTGAAGCCATTATAATTTACATTGTAAGGCATTTTAGTTATATTATCTATACTAATAATAAAATTCTAACTGATCGCTTTCTGTGCATGAACGATATATGAGAAAAACATTATTGCGGGCCTTTATTAACGCAATAGAACCCAAAAAAATAGTTTTTGTCTGTTTGTCTGTGCGTTTGTTCCCCCTAATCTCAGAAATGGCTTAACCGACTTCGTTCTGGTTTTCACTAATGTATTGAAGTAAGCGTCACTTAATACTTACAGTTTGTTTCATTGCATTCCGTCCATAAATAAAAAGTTATAAATTAATTAAAAATAATGTGAAGTGTAGTTTTCCGAAGCGAATCGAGGACAGTTTGCTAATAAACAATAAATATGAACTACACAAAGCAACAAATAAATTAAAACTCAAGCATAATATCAAGATTTTTCTGCAATAACTATTAATTGTTGCTTAGTATCAAGAAAATTTATTGCTATATGGTAAATATATAAATGATCCAGCTCCTTTTTTAAACAAACAATATTTTCAGGTCGTTATTAGTGGGTTAACAGAGAACCTGTCCCTTCCATCGCAAAGGTCCATTTTCCAAAGAACGTCGGTTCTATACGGCAAAAGAGAGCCAGAGTTCCAGAGACACCTAAAGCTTCCCCTGCCGACGACCGTCTACGATCACCAGTTGCTGCACATCTCCGTGTGGCACAGGGATAAAAAATACAGGTCAGTTCCAAACTTCGTTAAACCACAATCAAAAAACATTCGTTTTCGTTTCGTTTTGTCGATGCTATAGCTCAAAGTACCAACTTGTGTTGTTTCATACTTTTAGGTGATCGAAAAAGTAATTCAATGACTGAATGAATATCGGTAATGGCCAAATGTTTGTATGTTTCTTTCTTATTTTATTTTCGTTCAAACGTTCACACACTCATATTCCCACACTAGGAATTCCTTGCGTTGCGGGTGACGTGGACATAACCAAATATGACATCACAAACTCCATGACCCGAGAACAAATATTTGTCTGTTATATAAACGTCTGCCCCGGCTGGGAATCAAACTCAGACCTCTCGCTCAGTAAGTAGGATCACCACTACCTACTAGGCCACGGGGTCTTCGTTAATCATGAACATCAACAATACCAAAGGTATCACTGATGCATTGTCGGTCAGGAAATGAGAAGAAGGTTAGAAAGAATGTACTGGCTCTCAAGCCCCCAGCCGGAACACGACGAGTCGTTTGGCGGCTGACTCAAGCAGGAGGATAGTAGCTAGCCGGGCACGAAAAGATTATAATACCACTAATATTATTAATCACTTAATAATAATACTGATAATATAATCTTTACGCGAAGCCCTACCACCAAGCAGGCTGGCTTCTGTCGCCTCTTAGGATATCCTTTTCTGCCAGCATGGGATTGGGGGGAGTATTCTAGGCGGCCCCAATAGGGCCAACCTCATTCAATATCTTCGGGCTCCACAACAGTATCCAATCCATCCATCAAAGCCGCAATAGAATACCGTGGTGAAATATAGTATAGACCTCGTCAATATGAAGAGAGTTTCTCGACTAACAAAAGGCCTATATTGAGTTGCAATCCGTGATACCAATTTTATGGTTATCATTTAACGATAATTGATATTAATGATGTATTATAAATTTCAAGAGATCTTAAGAACTGAGAATTGATTGTAATAAAAGTAAATATACTGTATGGACAAGTGGACGAAGTAAATAGTATGCTGCATTGAATTCAAAATTTGCTATTTCCTATTAATATTCTGGAAGTGTATTGTAAACATAAGCGGTAATATATAAGGTCATAAACTAGCTGAAATCTTTACAAATATTATAAAGAGAGTGGTCGAATTTTGTGAGTTTGTAGTATATATTTGTATAAACGGAAAGTAATCTTCGGAACTACAGCACATATCTGACAAATTCGTTTATCATTTTAAAGGTACGTTATTCACATTATTCCGAATGGACAAAGGCTATGTATCAAGTAAATATAATATATTTTTCAACCCGAAGGAAGACGGAAGCAGATCGCTAGTAAATAATTAAATTATACATACATATATAACAACCCTAACTGTGTTTCCTGAACTTGGGTTTCCTCTCAGAATTATTGTTTATCAACTACTGTTCGTTAAAATTAAATGTAGTTTTATAAAAAAAAAAACAAAAAATCAGAAAGTTGGTTTAAGCTTTTCATTATACCTGTAGTTTCAATTTAATCAAAACTGGTTTCGAAGCTGGCTGAGTTGAGAATGAATAGCTCACTTCACGGTTTACCTAACGCTCGTACGTGATGTGCTTTAAATTTAGTTAAAACCTCTTCAAGTAATTAGGTCGCTTCATTTATAATAAAGACGTTACGGCATATAAAGTTTACTCAAATATCGTATAGCTAATATACATTATGAATTGACTTATTTTCACGTTTGAATGCCTCACAGGTTTTTTCTGTTGAATTTTTCAGTTGAAATTTAATCTGACCTATTAAAAAATCGCACACTTAATGATTGATATATGTCTGCATGAAAGCCGCTAGTAACCACAAAAAACGATTGATGTTAGAGAACCTTGATGGCTATTTTTGACAGAACGTTCACGCTCCACGCCCACTTAAGCCCTAATCGAGCTACTGAATATGCGATCGATGTGGACCGAACACCTGAAAGAAGATTACTGCCAAGCTCCAAATCGGCTTACCACCTTGCCCACATATCTTTAAGCCTGGCTGCCGTGAATTTTTTTCACTTTCCTGGCATATTCCACTCTCATACATAAGATATTGGGGGTGGCATGACGCGGGGCGCGAAGGAATATGCGCACAACGATCGATTGCGGCGCAGCCCGGCCAGTCTCGTCCCGCACTTGCCGCCAGTGTGCCCACGTCCGTCGGGTCCTTACAAAAATTACGCATTGAAAATCACCATCGCAGACAAGTGTTGTGACCTCGTGTTGTGTTTGTGAATAGCGTGTGTGCCACCTCTATTCCCGGAATCCCCGAGTGTGTGTAGGAGAGAATCGGTAAGCGTTTTATGTCTGAATGGAAGCCTTTTGTTAATTTCAATTGGCAGTGACTTCAAATTTTCAGTTAACTACCCACTTCTCGTTTTTTAGCGTTCATTTTATTTCGAGCACCGTTTATTTCAACCTTATCTATTCGCTTGGTAATTGTGAAAACATATAGTTCTTACTATCAGGATTAAGTTATTTACGTATGTATTTCAAGGCACGCTGGTTAGTTCTATCCGAACATTGCTACCTTATATAATAAAATCCATGTTGTATTTATCTTTAACGATGCACATAAATATTATTAACGATTTAAGATAAAGTCCTCTCAACGTCGGCATGTCAATTTAAGTATTACCTTTAAGGACTGATTTACTCGTTACTCTTATTGCTAATGTTTAAGATTTAGTGAACTTTAAACAATTTATGTGTCTCTAAAAATGTATGATGGTGATCATGTTTATTTGTGTGAGATACTGGAACAAGTATACAAAATTTAATAAAACTATATCGATGAACTTTGATGGATACGCAATGAAATTTCGCTTCAAATTCGGCGAGATACCTATTCATAGTTCAGAATTCAATGATTGTAGTGTAAGCGCAAAGTAATTTATGTTTTTTTGATTATGTTACTATCCAATAACATAACATTTTTTTGAAAATTAAATATAAAGTCACTAACCGCATAAAATGAGCTTAAGTCAGTCGTAAAGAAAATTAGCCTTCAATGTTCTCAAATTCCAAATTGTAATGCTAAACAGCATGAGCAGCTTCTACTGTTAATACTGATTTAATGTGTGTATCAGAATTATAATCAACTGGTTGTAATATACAGAATAATATAAAAACATATATATGTTGCAGTGGATCACTCAACGAAGGTATTGGTAGGGTAAAGTACCTCATTATAGCAACAGTGATTTTCAAATATATTGGTATGCCTGTGCCTTCTAAAACGTATATATACAAACACACACACAAACATATAAATATATATATATTATTATTATTATTTGTTATAATGCGTTACCAATGCTACCTATGAAATTTGTCACTCTTATATATCCAATAATTTTTGTTTCAAAGATTACAGATAGACATACCATTTACTTTGTATATCATACTGTCCTATTTTACATTACAAAAGATAGGAACATTCTGCATACTAGTATATTTGAAATTCACTGTTGCTATAATGAGGTACTTTTCAAACTCATACTAAATACTGTGTAACGAATGCTTCACAAGCAACAATTTTTATTACAATTAACAATAACAATCAATGTCTATTGTTCGTCAATATTACATTTTTCCCAACAAACACCTTCGTCTAGTGATCCACAGCAACCAAGAAGCGGAGAACCATTACTCATATCTGGCATTCGTCCAACATTACGAAACACCGTCAATCCTACTCACCACTAAAGAAATGTCTTGTCAAGAACCTACTGTCATGAATTATTTCATTCGCACCACTTAATGATATGTAGGTCACGGGTTTATATTTCGTTGTTTCAAAGGAAGTCGTTTTTTTCTCCTATTGTTCTCGTCATGGCTACAGAAGTTTATTATTAATTTGATTTTGGTTATAACAACAGAAGTTTGTTTGTTATTAATTTGTAACTATTTTTGACAAGGTTGACATTGTTTTCCATGAAATGTGAATTGGTTGTTTTTTTTTTCACCTAGGATATTTCGTAGTCAAGTATCTGCTAATGCTATTTCAATCGGAATCATTTAGACAATTTAAGAAGCTTTGTCCTTATTGAACTGAAATTATTTTACTGACAAAAGTTTAAATTTTAACTGTTTAAGAGTTCAACTGATTGCTATAAGTGTTTTAATATTAAATCCACTTTGTTTAATCACTTCAAATTTTCATAGCTAATGACATTATTATTGTTTATGCAAGTACCTAAGGATTATGGACAACAAGAGATAGCAAATGATAAATGATCTTTGTGGATCTCACGTCACTGATTAATGTAAACTCTGAGATGCTTAGACATTTATACAGTTTTGGCATTAAATTCTCTAATCTAAATGAAACACTACTTGTACTAACATGAAGAAAATATAGTGATTTATAATACTTCAGATATATCTATAGTACACCTTTAGAATTCAAATCTGATATGAACAAGTGTTTCAAATGTGACAGCATCGGCAAAGATGAGGCAAATTTCATGCTTAAAAATTGCTTGGTTGTACAATAACGCGTAACATGCTGTAAATACTTTGTCACTTTCAAAGAAAATAGTCATGATCAGGGATGTTATGGAGTTTCCAAACCGTAATGGAATCGAAGTTTCGAATAATTTGGGATAAAGCCAGAGTCTAAATTAAACATGTTTTGACAGGTTTTCGCTGTCTTAACCGATCCACTAGCCGCATCGCCTTCACAAATCCTAAATCATCTAATATCCGCAACCGAAACAATCGAATAAGCCGAAATAATTCCATATCCCTAACCGTAACCGAAACTGGTAAAATATTCACATATCCGTATCCATATTCAGATCCGAAATTTCCTCCTCCTCACATCCTCACACAACCTTGGATTCTGCTTGAATTATATTCTTCAGAAGTTCAGAACTCATCGAAGTTATCAGTCCATTGCCATTAAGCTATTTCGTATTTATCGATTCTTCGTATCCGCTTGACCCACGTCGATTGTTCCACATTGTCGTGTCCTTCATGAACTTCTATAAACCTTAGCAATGTATGTTGTCGCATTTGTTTTCTGATACTGTTTTTAATGCAATTTATTGGTTTTGGACTCAACAATACGGAAACTACGTAAATTTAATGTCATTGCAGTGTTAGAAATGGCACTTAGTTTTAGTGTTGGTCTCGCTTTGAAACACGGCACTGGTTTTCGGGCAGCACGAGTTGAGTACATCGTTAATGAGTCAAATTTAATTTGTCTTTTTCTTTTTCGTTTATAGTTTCGTTTGTTATTCGTTTCTCTTAATTGTATAACATGTGAATTCTAAATTATTTAGTTTGATGTGTACCAGTTGTTTATTTAAATTTCTTAGGATATCAGAAAAAGCCGACGACCTTATGGTATTCGAATCCTAAAAATTTACGATATTGGTATTTGACTGGAAACTTTCAGCTTTAATAAATTCTATTTTAAAGAAATCATGAATGTGTTTATCATAATCTATACAATGATTGAAATAGTAAAACCCGGTAAGAAGCTTTGGTGGGTCTGATAGATAGATAGTAGCTGTTTACTCCAAACATATCTATCCTACTGCAAGGCGTGGCATACACGTTACAGCTGAGTGGAAAGCCGTTGCGCATTCAGTAACCATTCCATTAACATGATGAATTTTCAATGTTAACATTTACTGGACCAACTAAACCTTATCTTTTATATAAACTTGAAAACATGAACTAATGAAATTATATAAATTCGAAGTTGGTTTTTAAAACCATTTTGAAATTCAAACAACGCCATTGCTTTGACGAATTCCTATCGTGAGTAATCCCGGAAGAAGAAGCGGCAAGTAACTCCCAAGGAATTTGCATGCATACAGTTATTCGTAATGTTAAATCTTTTTATCATTGATGCTTTGTTTTGTAACTGTTAGTAACAAAGGATTAAGAGTTAGATTTTGTGTATGATTTTATCACTAAATATCAGATAATAAGACATTAGAAATATCACTTCACTTATAAACTAGAGGGATACTCAACGTATTCGTTTAAAACAAAGGCTCTAAAGCGATAAATCATATTGTAAATTACTATAAAGTACACACAACTATATCAACGATAATAATATATTGAATTTTTCTTAATAAATTATACCGAAGATTTGTTTGCAAATTGATGATTAATGGACTTTAATATTGAAAAATTAATTAATATCAAATTGCAAATTAATTAAAATAAAAATTGCTAGCAGAATGTTCTAATCTGTCGCTATTTTAGTTTTCATGTCAGCTTCCTAAAGCAATTTCCTGTTTTCGTTCCACTTTCGTTGGACCAGCGGGAAGTGGGAACTGAGGTCGGAACTGAGAGGTTGACAAAAACATCATCCCCTCAGTTCTTTTAAGTGGTAATCCATAATATACTTTACCAACTTCAAGTAACAATTTTATTTGCTTGTAGTTAGTTGGAGGGTAGTATATACATATACTGCGATCGGCCTTTCCAATGTACTCAATTTTCTGTTAGTATCGAACATTAGTATTGTTTTCACCTGCCTCGGTGACAAGTGGTGACTTTAAACAATTATAAGGGTTTATATGTCTACATGGGAAAAATTTAAAATATGTACGCATTTTTGTTATTACTTATAAATCACTAACCGTATGATACATTTACATACAATTATCGTTTTGTATATTTATGAAACGATCTGACGAAACTCTGTACTACATTAGTATAGAATAGTGGTCGCCCAGTGATCGAAATTTGACCATAATTCTTTTTTAAGTTCAAACGTTATTGAGGTTCTTTATCATAGCGTATATCTGCATAGTTATTGAAATATATACTATCCAATAACCTTTTTTTATAACATTTAAGCACTGCAATAGTCAATGAAATAATTAATAAAATCGATTGACAAACAAACGAGAAAAAAGAATACAAAGATATCTCTGTCCATATCAATGTATAGATTGTAAAGTGCACTACTGAATTGTAATAACAAATTATAAATAATTATCGGGACTGTTAATATCTATTCGTAATGCAACTATAACCAACGGTAGGAGTAATTCCTCTAGTACTTCCACGTCAATTGTGTCCTTACCTTAAGTATAACCAAACATCCAGTTAATATTTACACAGCGAGATCGAATGTTATTCCGAGGTACCGTAACTGTGCTTGTGCAAACTATTGGTTTGCACACGTGGTATTGACCTAGTGGGCCGATTTAATGTCAGCCGCAATGGTTTGCTAATTTCCGATCTGATAAACGTGTGCCGTTCTGTTTGATCGTAATAATCTTGCTACTGAGTGACTCATCTAAGGAGGATTACATTGAACGCTCGTTCACACAATCTTATACATTCAAAGTAGTATAAATATATACAGATTGCAAGTGACGTGCAAGCGCGTGTTGCACACGAAACACGCAAACTATCAATGAACACATTTAACAAACCATTTAAATTTTTCAATAAACCATTAATTACACTGAACTCGTAAGTTACGAATGTTATTATTTATCCTTTTGATAAAAACATTTCAAGTAACCCAGCAGTTCCAACACAGATGACAATTTTATTTGATTGTTCTTATAAAACATTGCAACTTGTAATTCATTAACAACTTACAGCTACATTACAGTTACATTACGTCTATAAGTACTCCATAACTGACAATAGGTTGCAACTTTTGTTATTTGTCCTGTTAATAAAAACATTGCAAGTGACCCAGCTACTATAAATGTTCATTTTACGAACAGTATTCTAGTTCATGTTTACGGCGACCCGGATGCCGTTCGACGTAAAACTACCGAGCGGGGTGTTATGGATGGTCTAATCTTATCGGCGGTGCGTTATAGCGTTTACTTGGTTGTAAAACGAATGCTACGTGTACTATTTAGCTTGGAATTGTATACGGGATTAGGAAAGCTTTTCGTATTTAAATTTTATTTCGGCATTTTAAATATTTTGTACTTGAAGGATGTATATAATTAGTTTATGTCACGCGTAGCACAATGCAAGAATTAACAATGGTCAGTCTCCCTTAACGTATGAGGAACTGGCTATCTGCTGATTAACCTATTGACTGCCAGACATATTTAGAGCGTCTTTCCCTGGGTGCCAAGGTGTTATTTTGAAGAATACATGAAAGTTTACAAAATATAATTATATTAAGTTACTGATATAATATTGTAATAGCATTTACAGTAATTTTTATTAAAAAAAAACACTACAAGGTATCTCGTAACTGGCAGTCAATGGGTTAATTGTTGCGTGTGGTTCAGCGCGGTTATCAGCGGTTACATCAACAAGATAATATTATAGCAAAATAAGTGGCAATAACGCTGTGTATTATTTTATATGTGCAACATATTTTCTCAAACGGGTCAGAACGCGTCACACTCATCTCCTTCCAAGCGTTTGACCGCTCCAGACGTTACTTTGTTGGACTATATGAAAGATTGTATTAATCTGTGACAGTGATTTGGAATTCAGCCAGTGCTGAAGTATTATTCTGTGCTCGGAGTCGATTATTCGATTTAATTTTAATCGATTATCGATTATAAATAAATAATTTCTTTCAATTAAGTCTTAATGACTATATTTCTGCTTCTAAACCATTAGCGATTCACTGAACAACACGCACGTCTTACAATTGAGGAGGTATGAAGCATGCTCCACGTGCCTCTAGGGGTAATTGGGTAAATGTGAGGAAAAATAGCTGAATTATATATTATTATTATTATTCGTGTCTTCAAGTTCATAGTATGTTTTTATTTCTACAGAAGACTACATCACCACTTCCCATATCGTAGGATAATGTTTCCAAGAAAAAATAAAACAATTTTTATACTTTAACCTTCAAGTTAGATTACGATTGTGATTGTGAGATTTATCTGACACCCGATGACTTTGGGAAAGTGACATTCTTAGTAACGTCCTTATCGGGTGTAGCTATATCGATATTATTTTGCCTTGTCATACCCGGTTGTTTATTTGCTAAAGTGTGCCATGAAAAAATAAGCTCTAGCCTCGTCACGACACACATAGTTAGGGGCCTGAAGAGGCGTGCCCGTCACACCTGCCTCTTACGCTAACATTTCTTAGAACATTATGTCCGCTGACTATACAGGGTTGGCAACTTTTTTAACGCTTATTGTTTTAGTATGCTCGAAAAATAATATTTAGAACAGACGTTAAAATATTTACAAAAACTGCATTATAAAAGTATCATTGATTTTTTAGTATTTATTCTAATATATACATTCTTATAATATAGTAACAGTATAAAATATATTTATTGTTATGGTATAAAAGGCGCACCTAGTTTTGAAAAGTCAATGCCACCAAGTAGCATCGGAAAGTAGCATCGATCTCAACCAAGTTTTGGGACATGTTTGAGTTCCCAGCCTTTTAAATTGTTTTTCGCCGTGAACTCAACTACAAGACTGTTTGAAATAGGTCCCAGGTGAATGTAAGAACACCTTGATTGTAACCGTCGTAGACAGATCCCTCTTACATCAGTGGAATCGGCAGCAGTGATGGTAATTAAACATTAATTCACAATGGACCTCCACTACGCTATTATTATGATTCTAATCTTTTTAACTGTATCGTTGTATTGTTAATTTATCTCATTTATTTTTATTGGATTAAAGGGTTGAAATTATTAATAATAATAATAATAAACACTCTACACGCCGGCACTAAGATTCCCTGTGTTGCGGATAGCATGGACATACACAAATATTACATTACAATCACCCATGACCCGAAAATGAAATTTATTTACATTAAATTTATGATTAATAAACCACCATTATGTTTTGTCAACCTATAATGTTCAATTATCTTTTTAATTCATTAATTGCTATTAATTATTTTATAAATAGTAATTTTTAAATTAATGACTATTTAAGGGTATAATAAAAAGCATATACATTTAAAATAACGAAATGTTTGTAACCCCATTTGTAGATAATAAATTATATTCCATGCGGGTTTTATAACATTTATAAGTTATAAATTATAGATATATCAATTTATAAGATTTACCAGTGTTCCACTAGCTGACGTGATTTTTCCACTCGGCTAATACTGAGTGCTGGTCTTTTCCATTACATTTTCTTTTGTATTGTTCTTCGGTCTTACTGATGTCCATAGACGACGATGATCACTCACCATCAGATGGCTCGTCTGCTCGTTTGTCGGCAATTAACATAAAAATTGCATATAAAATTTATATTAACCATTGTTTTCGGTTTCCGAAATATATTTTTCACACCACTTGTAAATTTTTTCATATTTTTTTCCACTCTGAGCTTACTTCAATGTATTTGTTCCAAATCTTTCTATCTTCGTACTTACTTTCGTCTCATTTCCTGGCCGACTACGCATTAGTGATACCTTTGGACTTGCTGATGTCTATAGGTCACCTTGACCACTTACCATCAGGTGGCTCGTCTGCTCGTTTGTCGGTTATTAATATAAAAAAAATATGAACATGCCATTAAGAGGGCAGTAAGTAAAATTTTGACTGGCAAATTAATGTTTCTAATTCACAGAACGAGAAAAACCCATTCCAAAAGACAACGCGGATGCTATTTCTAAACGTAAGCCATAGGTTTTGTGAAACGAAGCGAGGGCGTGTCACTAGTACATGTATAAACTAACTTTCGTTACAACACCCCTTGAATAGAACACTTAAGTGTCACCTACGGGAATGCCACCAGAGAACCTCTAGAACTTTTTCTGCCGAAGTCAAGAGACGTTCAAGTATCTGATAGCACCTAACGCTCCACAGTTAATATTTTATGTGATATTAATAACCCACTTTGGGTTCGCTTAGAGAACAATATGCGTTAACTAACAGTGCCTACTCATTACATTAATGGAAATCTCTGGTGACCAAGCGCATTTATTTTATCGAGTGTTTTATAAGTTCCGTTCGTTACTAATTTATTTCTTTTGCGAGTAGACTTTCGAAGATCTGGTAGTTAGATATATGTATATTGTTTAAATATTATACATCTTGCTACTTAACGAAATTTATATACAAAATTTAATTTATACATATAAAAAATTCATCACGTTGGATATAAATCGATGAACCGTAAGAATTTATAAAATATAAATAAAAATTCAAGCTAGATTTTTACCTCTTTTGAAAATGTTACCTAGGTAGGTTAGGTTAAAATACATTTCTTGGATTTTTTGTGCATGTGTCTGTCCATCCACGTATTGAGTGATTACTAGTAAACAGATTAAAATTTCTTGGCATGTTTAAAACTTACATTATAGGGCATAATGTAACCGGGCAACGAAACGATTCTCGCGAAATAGGAAATTTATTATGAAACTTCTGTCAATAGGGTGTCAACAAAGTGTTTACTGTTTTTGTGCAATTACTGGTATAATTAAATATTTTTGTGATTCGTAGAATTATCTTATTTTAATTATAATATCTAATTATAATGTCTTACAATCCCCAAAAAAATAAATTTATATATATGGCTGATGGCTGTCAGGTGCGGATTATAATTCCAAACATAAAGACGTAAGAGAATCACGGGCGGTTTCTAGTAAGTCAGAAACACGGCATAGTAACAAACAGCGAATGACATTGCGTAATCACGTCATGCTCCAAAAGACGGATAGACACCAATTCCAAAAATATATTTTCGAGCTGGGTATTTCTTCGGTTTTCTGCTAAGACGATAAGGTTTCATACATTTCATGTAAGAACATCTACATCGTCATGAGGATTCCGTGTTTGCATGTAATAAATGGAATACTAAAAATTAAAAAAAAAATCGGAATGCGAGATAATGAAATTGAATAGGAACGGATTTGTGGAATATAAAAAAAACTCCCACCTGTGTTGAAATATTAAAAAGTCGTACAGTTTCCATCCCATTACTGTTTTCGAGGATAGATTTCAATTAAAGATTTATTATTCTTCAAAGTTTTTTTCTCCTCCTTTATCGCTATCTATATATCTCGTTTATCGTTTTCCCAAAAGATTTCTGGAAGAAAAAGCTATTCAACGATAAGATCGCCTTTTGTGCACATTACGTATTTAATTGTAACCTGTTTTTCTTAATCTAATTGAAGGCGTACAATAAAATGTAATAAATAAATTAATACATACCCAGTACATAATAATCATTATAATTCACAGTTAGCGAATTATTTGTAGTATTGGTATTCATTAAGTTTGCATAATACAGTTGTATGTTACTAAATGATACCAACTTATAAAAAATAGCTACCCCTTTAGATATTAAATAAATAAATAAATAAATTCCGAGTAGAAACATTTTGTCCTATACGATTCCGCAACCCCAATAAAAAATAAACTTCATTTATTTATTTAGATAGATACTACTACTCAAGATATAGATTTATTACTAGCAAGGGTAAAAATATTTAAATGTACAGATATATACATTCAATATGATTTGCCATATATATTATATCGGCCTATAAAATATAACACTTAATTAAGTATAAAATAAAAGAATAAAAATAGTAATGAAAAATAAATGTATTTATACTTTCAAATGAAAAGTAAAAAAAAAAATTAAGGTGTTTTTTTGTATACACGCTTTGATGAATTCGGACGTTTTTAATTTCACCGAACTAAATTCATCCTGTCCATCTCTCACATGTTAGCCTAAACCTATTCTACCGGTACTACGGACAACATTTAGGAAATGGGTGTATTCTATGATCGCTATTCATTGGAGTGACAAAACAACCAAGGATAGGTATTTAAGATTTACGTTTGAAACTATGTATTTTGTATTCAAGTCAATGTTTTGTGATTGACGACCCCGTAGCCCGGTAGGTGGTGACCCCGCCTGCCTAGCGAAGGGTCCAGGTTTCGATTCGCAGCCACGGCAGACATTTATAGAACATATAAATGTTTGTTCTCAGGTCATGGATGTTTGTGATGTGACTTGTGTATGTACATGCAACCAGGTAGGTAGGTAATCCTAGTGAAATGTGTGAGTATATGATCATTTGTGAGGTATACACATCCAATGTCATTAAAAGAGTCCCGCTCCCCACATAAACCTTTCTCAACAATTAGTTGAAGATATAATTAAGTATAAATAAAAAAAAGGTATAAATAATACGTATTTTTGGTTGGTTTCGTTTGTCATATTTATCGTTATTTTAAAATCGATTCTGCATCAACTCGGTTTTTCATAGTACTATGAACTACGAACTGATCATCGTCATGTATCATGACTGAATGTGTCATCACAAATATTGCATCCTTCACCGAGTGAAAATCGGCACACCCTTCTGATTCAAATATAGGTGTAGAACGAGGAAGCTGTTTTTGGTCTCCAATAAAAGAAGTAATTAAAGACGAGAACCAGTATTGTAATTCCCACAGTCCGTTCCAGTAGACTGTAGTGTACTCCTTGACACATCTTTACAAAACTAGGTCTTTTCACTCCCCTCTTTCATGCTCGAGTCCGTTGAATTAAAAATCTGTTTCGGCATTTTTAGCTACACTTCGTGCCAAATGAACCATTATTTTGGTTGTAAAATAAGCATGGCAAAAAAATTATCAATTTATATAACTAGAGTGTCTGTCTCTATCTTCAAAATTAAATAAGATCTGGCTTCATCAGGATTGGATGCATTTTATTACAATTTCTATAAAAATATATTTTATAAAAACTTATTTACATATCTTGTTCAAATTTAAATTCAAGTTCAAATATATATACATATATATATCGACAAATGCCATTTGCTTTAGCAGCATTGTCGAACATAGCGTGGGCGTATAATCGTTTAACACTTTTAATTAATTGTTAACAAACACTTCACACCGGGCAAACGAAACTAGTAACAGTTCCCAGTGCGGAGGAACCGATCTCATCGACCGCAGAATGTAAACTGTGGTTCCATTCGGCGTCACTCCAATAGCTAGGCTCTGTTGTAGCACGATTTTAGCCGAATACCGACGTCATCGCGACGGTGCTGCCATCACTCGGATATCGTATATATATACAGTGGATGCTTCATTAATTAATTAAATTTATTTTTTGCGCCATCTATGATTTCGTTAAAAAACTAAGTAGTGAACATTATCACGACCTAAAAAGTCAGTTGAATGTGAAACATACAAATATTATAAAGATTTAAATAACGATAAATATTATAGAATTAATTATCTCAATAAAATTAAAACTCACACGAAGATGAATAGCGTAGTTAAAAATACACATGGAAAACTAAATTCTCAGTAAACAATTAGTTTACTTTAGCAATATTTATATGTCTATCACCAAACTGAAATTGACAATGTGAGTAGATGTTTGGTCGTGGATACTCGTATTAACAGCTCCATGTTCAGGAGAAGGTTTTAGGACAGTTTTATGACTGAGGGATGAATGTTCTGGCTCCAAGCCAATATTTTTGCTTGTACAGTTTTTCGAAAGATCATTGTCCTGTTTATAAGTACGAATAAGTGACTTATAATATGTAAATATACTTTTGCCAATCCGATAATTCCTTCTGCGTCCTTATGTTACACAAAAATGCAGGAATTATCGGTAAGATTTTTTTATTCCTTTAAATTACTAATATGATCCTCAATTTATATTTATTTATTAACATAATAAAAAAAATATTATTAACATGAAATACGTGTAGATAAAAAAAATTATTAATAGATACAAAGACCCTCATGAACGTGTAAATAAAAATATTTCACAATTTGGCTTGATTGTTTCTTGCAAATACGAACCTCGAAAAGTGTCACTTTGTTCATTAATTTACGTTAGGTATACAGGTATGTTATACTGTACGAGTGAAAAAATGCATAGTGAAATTTTATTATTAGGAATTAAATGTAAAAAATATATAAAATGTACGGATGGTGTCATTGGCATAATACTCAATAGAAAGTATAAAAATAAAATTGCCGCTATATGTCACAGATTTTTTTTATTTATTCGCAAACAATGAAATTTTCGGTTGAATGGCCCAACCACAGGTTTCCGTCCAGAAAATTGTTACTTTACTCCTATTTATTTTCTCGCTGTGAATGATTAAAAGGGGAGAAGGCTGCTTGGAATCAAAATCCCCACGGCTTTTCTTTGTTCCTTACAACTTAGGTTCTCAAAAGAAATTATGTTTTCGCATAGCTACGTAATGTACTATTTTAAAAGTTAATCGAACGTATTCATATCAACAATACACAAACTAAGCAATGAGAAGAGAGAGTGAAAGAAATAGATTCTAACTAGTCATTGCAATAGTAGAAAAAATTGGGTAGATTGTACAAAGAAGTGAAAAAAATCTCAATTGTGTGACGATGAATGACATTTGGCGACTTACTTCACTTCCGACCACAATTTCAGGCAATTGTGCTTAATCTCTCAATTGTAAAGCAACCCTCAGGCCGATTCAGCAACAAAACAATTTGTTTAAATTGGCAATTCATCACGAAACCGACGTGGACGGCTCCTCGCGTGCTGACCAACAATTTGTTTGACTCCTCTGACCCTTTGCGCTTTGACATAGAAATATAATTACAATAAAGCATTTCTGTTTGAATTGTAGAAAAAATAAAGTAAATTAAGGATTTTAATTCAAAAAAGACAAAATTGATATGTTCTTGAATGAGGTCACCTATTTTTAAAACATTACACCGGTGTTCGCGTGATAATGAAAATGCGCTATTCTGGCACTAATAGTTCTTTCACTTTCGTTTGCAATACCTTGTTAGTACTTCAAAGTTTCAAGCTATTTCACTCTCACGTAGTTAGAATTCCGCGATATTACGTGTAATAATAAACGTGTTGCCTTTTATAGTATTAAGAACAAGCAAATATTTTCATGAATTATATCCATGCATTTAAGTGCAACCAAATATTTACAGCCTTATGAAATTTACCGTTATTTTATGTCATAAAAACTAAAATGTAAAGACCACAGCAGATACCTGTTTGAGCGGTGATCGATCGTTGTTAACATTTAATTCGCAACCATCCGGTGATTTCAGTGTCCGATAATTAAAATTAATGGGCACTATTTTAGATGTTGACTAGTCTGTTCACAAGGTGAAATTATTGTAAATTTTGCAGTAACGACCACATTGGTAAAGTAAAAAAGCCCACATTGGCATAGTAGACGGGAGCAAAGATGTCGTTCGTGTCCCAAACGGTGGCTGGGCTGAGCCAGACGAAAAAGGACGATCCGCCGCCGCGTCAACATTGCTCACACCAACACACGCACCGCAACTTACACCTTTACAGAAAAAATAGTCTACCTGAATGGGACCCCCCAGAACCCAGAGCGAGAAAGAACAGCTTACCCAACGATATTCTTGACCGTGTAACCGAGTCCGAGATTGAGACGGAGACCACCGACACATCCCCAATTGGCAAAGAAGAGTGACAACTATCTACGTAAGTGATCCCGCTTGGTGTCCCCCGTCACTCTAGTACGCATGGATCTGCACTCCAATGTATATTGCGACGAGGAAGAACGGCTTTGTGGAACAGGCCCCTTGCATGCTTTAGAAGCTTATGTGAAACCTTAGGGAAGGATCTTGCACGAACGTCCCATAGATGTGTGTCGTACCAATAAATGTCTATACAATATAACAATATTTTGCAATGTCGATTATATTAAATCTCAAGAAGCAAATGCGTTTTAATATTCCTGAAGTGAAATATTCAATCATTAATTAAACCTTGTTTGCAAATTGTGTTTAAAGAATTATATGAATTTGCAATTTGCTTGAAATAAATGTAAATAAATTACTGATTTGAAGTTCATGTAACAAAACGAGCAATAAAGTTTTTGAGACATCAGTACTGACTATAAGTCTCCCGTAATTACTTCATTGTAACAAGTCTTATGCTGGAACTACCTCCAGCGAATACTCGTTGATATCGGGCATTGTTCAGGTGGTTAATGCCTAGTAATCATTTTTAATTCAATTATTAGTATCAACTATAGTTACTGAATGTAAAAACTTACTTATAAATAAGCCCAATGTTTCAGATCAATATATTTACAGTCTTTCCCCTACATTGAAAAATATTGAGGGACAAGGTACAGCTCAACGCATATCTTTCATTTAATGAATTTGAGCATTAAAAGCAATGCATTTTATTACACTAGATTTTCCAATTTAGGAAGTATGGAGACTCTTAAAGTAATAGATGTCGAAATGGCTGCTAGGAATGACGTTAATATAGGGATAATTTGAAGCAATTACACAATTACAGATCACGTAATATGTATCCCATATCTAGCGGCTTGCACTAATGAACCACATGTTGATATAAATGGAAGTGAATCATGACTGGGTGAAACACAGACATGACTAACAGAGATTACGTAATCAAGTATAGAATCGATTGAAACATAGTTCTTTATAAGGAGTGTCAGATGACCAGTTTTTAAATTTATATCTCTTATGGAAATGTTAACATGAATTCTGATCTAGTTATTATATGCTGAAGTAAGAACATTCCAACTTTATGTAAACTGTATGTTTACAACAACCTTCAAGATAAACATTAGTTATGTGACTAGATATTCGGATGATAAAGAGCCAATATAAAGTTGTGATAACTTCGAAGTAAAGCACGATTCACGCTGAAATGTTTTGGAAAAATCTTTGACTAATGAAATGTAATAGTTTTTCCAACACGCATGAAACACAGACAAAATTTGTTACTCGATTGCAATGACGCATAAAATCCATAGAAACGAATTAGTATATCATAAAAATAGCACTGAAAATACTTTGATGATTATAAATTTAGTAACCCACTGAAAGACAACAGTGTTTCCCATTAATTGAAGAAATTTTGAGCGTTATAGAACTCATCAGGAGAAGATATATCTACGACAAATGTAAACTCAACAAAAGTCTACCCGAAAGAAGTTTAAAGGATCTCTGTCAAGGATACTGTAATTGCCAGATTATCCATTAAATTAGCGTTACGAAAATTTACCTTTGGCGGACGGTGAACTTTAATCATGCAAGCTTTTAATAAATTATGAAATAAAATGATTACATGCACACGCAAAATATATCTGAAATAATAACAACCACTGAAGGTATTTTTAATATACCTTTCACGCCTAAAAGTTGAAGTTGTGTTTAAATATGAAAATAAGTATTAGAAAAGAAATTGACTGCTATGAAATATCTAAAACTAAGTAATGGGAATTAATATATGCCCGTGTAAAGACCCGTGGAAATAAACTTAATGACCAATATAAGATTTAGATAGTCACACAAATTTCTCCAGTGAATTATATTGTCTATTTGTATTAGAAGAAAGTACCATACTGAACCACATATATATACATTTCATTTTCGCCATAAAAGCGAAAAGTGGTACACAAAACTTAAAGTCATGCTGCATTAGAATAATGTTCATGTGGTTATTTCAGCAGATCATCATTACTTGGCGAATCTTTCGTATCAGTTTTGACGAATCGATCTAATTCCTTCTAAGAAAAAGGTTTGAAGGGACTTACTCACTTAAGTAATTTAATTAAATAATTGTTATATATTGGTACTTATTTATTAAATTTATTTTATTCTATATACGTACTAGTGTTGATAATATTAAACGCTAAATGTTTACATATTCGTTACATTATTATAAGTTTTGTTACTGGCCTTTCTGACATTTTCACCATGAAACTTAATTGGGAGAGAATGCTATTAGGTATTACGTTGGTCCTTGTAATTTAAGTCCTCTATTTTAAGGAGTTCATAGAGTAATAAATAATTGCTTCAATCTCAAAAAATCCGAAAGCCTAAGTGACATTATAAAGTTATTGATAACAAAGTATTTGGATGCTATAACACTGTGTCTTTATTAAACGCATTTACTAAAATTCGGTATAACAAAATGTGTAACGGAAGTATAATTTGTTTAAAGTGCTGTCTTATGTGAGATTGTAGTAAGCCCCGACTTTCACATTGTAAAATTACAAATAAACATTAACATATACAATTCATTTAACAGTCGCTATATAAATACCTCGCGTGTTAATACTTACTATTTGGTATTGCGTGCTTATTTCATATCTTGAATTCGACTTTTAAGACCACTTTTAATTATTTTACTAAAGATTATTAATGTAATATACCTTGACTATTTTTTCTATCGCTACAATTAGGTAATGCTGAATTTTTAGTAATTGTTTTGAATGATGTCACTTTAAATTGTCGAACTTTGTTATTTCTAAGTGGACTTAGCGTAGGTTCAATTTAATTTTGAATACAACTGCGTACATATATATGTTCTATTATTTAAAATTTTCTTTCAGTTTTATCAAACTTAAATCAAGACAATAGGTATTAAAAAGTTTGAACAATAAATACAATTGGTAACTTACATAATATGTATATTACCGATATTACGTAAAAGAATTGAGTTTTCAACGTTTACAACTCAACAATAAATTATCGACCCAAATCAAACCTCATGCTTCAAAATAACAATATAGATCTGTAAACTTGAATCCACTGACTTCTCACTTCACTTGTTGCAGGCGGAGCGAGTTCTTAGGATGTGTCTCGTTCCCGCTAAAAGATGCGATTGAAGGCGACATCTCCGGCACCTACTTCCTGCAGCAGGGCTCCGGCCGCGGCCCCAGCGCGCCGCCGGACGGATGCGCTAGCGTGACCGCCCGCAAGATGGCTACCGACAATACTGAGACGAGCACCAATGACAGCACTAAAGAAACACAGACTGATAAAGGTAATTCAGTTAATATAATATAATCCTAATACACTGAAGTATTTAAAACGTTCCCAAAGATATGTCTTTGTCGATGATGGACACCACTATCAACACCAAAAGAAAAGGCAACAAGAATTTGATAATCGTCGAAAACTGATTTAATGATAGAGAATATCTGTACGCACTAAATTACCTGATTTAAATATCGTTGACTCTGTCCACTGAATATCTATAAAGAGGACAGATGTAAATACATCACAAACGCGATATAATTTAATTAGTATTTTCTGCGCGTACACATTCAATTTCTTTAGCAAACATGGTTCTGCTGATTCTAATTTAGTAAAGAACTTGATTTTAAAGTGCATTTTAATAGAAATATTTTAAAACAGAAGCTTAATCCAACTTTAATAATTTGGTGCACTTCCATCGTCTTGTACATATATATAGTGATAGTGGGGTAAATAAAATATACGTGCTTGCGAGAAATTCAAAATTGAAGATGTGCTTTTACCATGCCTGATTGGGAACCATAAAATTCTCCCTAAATTTTAGTTAACATAACGCACTTCCTTAAAAATAATACCGTCTTCTATCTTGCATTTCAACACAACACAAATTAACGAGGCTAACGTACTTGCGTCATTCAGCAGTGGCCGCTAACGGACCAGCGACTACAGGACCGCCACCACAGGTGCCTCCGGCCTTGCAGCGGGAAGCTGACGAGAACATTTTCCTACAATTTTTGGAACTCGACCCGCCTGAGGACCCTAACGCTCCGAGACGAAATCAAAGAAACGGCAGAACCCCATTTACAACTACTAGAAAGTGAGTATTGACGACGCTCTAAGAGAAAAATATTTAATCAGCAATGATTACCTTAACTACATTGAATATAATGTGTACAAAGTCATTTGACAATCCTATATATTTAATCACTTTAATGTCATTAACACCATATTGTTTAAATGTTTTGCATTAACTGGGGGGTGGCTTATTTTCATAAATATTTGAGTATTATAAATTATTAGGTTTAATTTTATCTTTATCAATAGTAATAATAATTCTATCTTTATCTTGGTGAGTAACGCAGCGTTGAACATTTACTATTAGACCATCTACGCGGTTATAGTGTGTTCAGCTAATAAAAACTATTTTTAAAGTTAGCTTAAACATTCTTTCTTTAAATTATAACAAATTTCCGGATCAATTCAGAAGCTCCACCTGAGCTATCGATCAATGTACACTTTTTTCGGTTCCAGAAGAGTTACATACGTTAATGCATGTTAATAACATTAATTTTAGGTTGTAAAAGCAAGAAAAATCAATAAAAATATTGAAAGTGTCACAATATAATATAATATAGTATGTATATGTAACAATAATAATATAATTTAACAGGTTAGTACGTGGCAGCAGCGGCGGATTTGGCTTCACATTAGTCTGGACAAGACCTCCCAGAATTGAAAGACTGGCTGCAGGTGGATCGGCTGAAAGGGCTGGACTTAGAGCTGGAGACTACATAGTCTTCATAGGGAATAAAAACGTTGTTCTCGCTACTGAGGAAGAAATCCGGAACCTAGTCAAGTAAGTAAATGAATATTTTATTTATATTTGAAATAATAGGATTTTTATGTCTTTTCGACTGTGCTCTAATCTTTCTTATTTCTAACTTCAGATCGGCTGGCCAGACCATAACCCTGGAAACTTTCAGACGCGTGCCACAAAATGGAGTAGGCATTAGGCCACGGCTGGGTCAAGTTTCCGTCCCCGCCGTCCCGGCAGAATCTACTCCCCCTCCTCCTCCGCGGTCCCCCCGAACCACTGCCCTGGCGTCCCCCGCAGCCGCAGCCAGGCCTCCTACAGCCTGCTCATCCACCAGCCAGTCCTTGGACCGCCGCAAACTTCACCTACCGCAAGTCACCTTCTCCAAGGAGGTCGGTAACGGCATCATAGTGTAGTTTGGATCATAGTTTCGGATTGCGAAATTTTAAGGTCACTGGGACATTTATGGCTTTAGAGCAGTAATTGACACTCTTGTGAAGATTCACTGTGTTAGTTTCTTCTCATTTCTTTCGAGTATAACTTTCTGCATAAATCTCTTTATGACAATATTTCTGAACAAACTGGTTTTAACTTGGTGCGATCTACAATTCACTAAAATTTTCACTCTAGACTTGAATTTCTTCTTTTTTGAATTCTAACAAAATTCAATGCATAGTTTTATCATGCTCTCACAGCAAGACCAAACTCGAATAAGGTTTTATTAACTAATAAGGTAGCTACCGTTCACAGTCTGTCAGCAATCTTGGCCCAAATCCAATTATGCCTTTAATATCGTATTCGAAGTATCATAAAAGCCAGTGAAGTATCCATGAGTATCAAGTTATCGCAGTTTAGATACATGAAATCTTATTAGTGTTATAAGGTCAAGGCAGATTTTTTAAGAAATTAAACATTTACGTCTACTATCCTCCTCTAGTTATGTTCTTAATATTATTCTGTTAGTATGTTTCTTATAAAATTAATTCAAAAGAACCTGAGAAAAAAAACTAAAAATTTTAATTATGTTTTTTACCAATATTACGTAGAGAATATTACATTATCATATATTGAAATTTTAGTGTAGTCAATAAATTGTATGTGATAAACTTTAATAGTCTTTGATTTTGTTTTATAAAGTAACACTCATCATATTGCCTTGAAAACACAATTGGTTCTCCTTCATTCAATACTTCCATCGTTTACTTGCTCATACTCGTGCTTATCAAATCCATTATCACCTGGTACTGTTTCTAGTACATTATGTTTGCTAAAGCTGTATTCAGCCCAGTGACCTCTCGAATTAAATTCGTACTAGTCATCTTTAGAGTTTTTTTCAAATCAAATATAATTCAGGTTCAAAATTCTAAATTTTAGGGAAAGTGGTGCTAGCGTAGACCTAGATGAATCATCATAGATTAATTATTTAACTAGAACTTACATTTTAGTATACATTTGTGTGTGTTGTTTTTTTAATATTTAAGTGAAGTCTGTTACAGATATGTACAGTTTTACTTTGTATTTTTGTTGTTATTTATTTTATACGATACTGTACGATAAGTTTAGGAGTTTACTTCTTAATACATTCCACTATCGTAATCAAAGTTTGCTTATGTCATCTTTTCCATTGTAGTTGTACAGAAGTTTTTGCTTTTAGGAATATGATTTTTTAATTTAATAACGAAGAATTGGCTCGAATCTTTCATAGTAATGCTTAAGGTAAAAACAATTCTTTGTTAAGTTTATGATTAACATAGAATGCATTCAAAGGGGAATCGTTACGTTTAAGAAACTATTTTTGTTAATTTTTTTGTTAACGTTTTTTATTTATTCCTTTGTCATAAATCGCCTGTGTTATTTTTTCGTCGTAGAAATATAGTCGTCAAACATTTTTTTTTCTTTAATTTGTATTTTTGTGTTATTGTACGATTTATTATTTTAGTGGACACAATTTTGATTTTGTATGATACTTTAAATTCTATTTCTTGCCATTAAAATTTTGGTTCCTGTTATCATTAATCCGTTTCTTTTTTTTAATTTATGTTTCTTAATGTTAAGCGCAAATAAATTTATTGCTTTCATTTTTTGTGTTTATTTTTATCGACAATATCACCTACACCTCATATTTTCAGTTTTACTTTGATTGACCTTATTTTTTGGTTTCATTTATTATGTTTTTGCTTCATAAAATTTCATTTCTGTTTCTGATACAACAACACTAGTTTACTTAGTATTTTCAGAATAGTTTTTCAATAAAAAAGTGGGTTACACTATTTATATGTATATAAATAAATATTAGCCGCACTGGGGTGGCCTAGAATACTCCCCCCAATCCCATGCTGACAAAACAGGGTGTCGTAAAAGGCGACAGAAGTCAGCCTCCTTGGTGGTAGGGCTTGACGTAAAGATTATATTATCAGTATTATTATTAAGTAATTAATGCTTGACTCAGCCGCCAAACGGCTCGTCGTGTTCCGGCTGGGGGCTTGAGAGCCAGTTCTTTCTTTCTAACCTTCTTCTAATTTCCTGGCCGACAACGCATCAGTAATGCCTTTGGTCTTACTGATGTCCATGGGCGACGGTGACCACTTACCATCAGGTGGCTCGTCTGCTCGTTTGTCGGCTATTAACATAAAAAAAATAGGCAAAGACAAATAGTTCAATACCATTTCTCTGCTTGTCAACCGATTTTCTTTTTTTTGTCTGACCACCACTGATGAGTTTTAGTGCTATCAATAAAAAAACAAACATGCAATAACGTTATTTTAAGATTACGGTCGATCTTCGACCACTAGGCTAACACTAGTATAAATAAAAGCAGAATAAAATACTTTTTACAATAGTGTATTTATTACACTAATTTCATAATACGTTAATAATGTACAAGAATTACGACTATCAAAATATAAAGTAGTGTTAATTCTTCATGTTTATTACTATATCTAAAAAATATATAAAAAATTATTATATCGATGATACTGACTAACAGACTTCGCCTTTATACGACACGTTTACGTAGGCCATTCTTAAAAAGTTTCAATAATCTATAACTTAAGTTTATTTACACCACCTGCGTCTATACCAAGTTTAACAAATCTGAAACAATTATCGAAACAAATTTTCCAGTCGTCTCGTACACCTACAGCTTTGAACGGTGAGGACGGTATCCCATTTTGCTGATTTTTTATTTTTAATAATAAAAGGAGTCACATAGCACCAAAGCATTGTAATATTCATCATCAAATCGCTGTTCATTTCAGGTTCAAAAACTAAACCTTCAATGATCACTGAAAACGACATGAATAATTTTCATTGGCACCTCGATTCACAGATTCCAGGCCTATCCACGGATGGCAGAAAACGTGCGCTACTGGCCGTGATTGCACGAGAGCAGCACTATGCCACGTGCCTTCAGTTTGGTCTTGTTCGATTCGTGTCACCTTTGGCGGAACGAGCAGATCTTATCGCACCAAATGACCACCAGCTCCTCTTCCAGAATATTGAAGAGGTACACTTTCAAATAATATATGTAACCCGAAATGTATATAATAGCTATCAAAGGTTCATATAATATTAATTAATACATGCATTTTCCCAGATCTTCAGGTTATCAGAAGAGGTCCTGGACCAAGTAATGCAAGATGATGGTGAGATCCAGACCTCGACGGTTGTCGCCGTGTATCTCCAGAAGACACCTGTGTTCCTTAGTCTTTATAAGAAGTATTGTCTAGGATTAAAGAGAGCCGACTGTGTTCTGGTACGGTATTTATTTACAATCATAAGAGTATTGATGCTAGGTACTAAACACAGCACTAATTGTACACATTTAGAAATTTACCATTTTAGACGTAATAAAAATAAATATTAAATACTTTCTGATTTTTTTAGTTTTGTTGGATTTATTTTGGATATATTTGTTAATTCTAATATATATTTTCCGAAAAGAAAATTTTAATTAAAGATTCGTACTAATTTTAAGATTTTAAAATCTCCAGGTAAAAAAATCAAAAGATCCAAGCGGGGCATTTTCACGCTTCTGCACAAGCCCACCTATACCTCGAAAAAGACCCGACATCACCTCTCTGGTCCACAAGCCGCTAGAGCAGTTCAGGGAGCTACTAAGGCTGATGAGAGCAGCAGCTTCTTCTAGTGGAGCTGGACCTTATGATCAGTTAGAGAAGAAACAGCTACAAGTGATTGTAGAACAGTTACAGGTATAAAAAGCAAAACATTCTTCTACATTCCTAATGCTAGTTTTTTACTAGTTGATTCTTAGTGAAATACAATCTTATTCTAAATACGTATTGATTACCAAACGATTTTCGTAAACTTTGATTTATAAACATATAGTCCAGATTCTAAGCTGAATGACGCTAATTATTTTTATCCGATTATTTTAGATTGGATATCAAGATGTGACGGCTGGTTCGGGTCTAATGGGTCTCGCTGGTGATGGGAAACCACTTTTATCTGTAGCTGATTTGGAGAGTAGACTCGTGTTCACTAGGTGTAAGGTAAGAATAAATGTTTACCTTCGTAATCCATCCTACACATTTCCTATTATTATTAAACATCAGGTAATCAAGTACTAATTTATAATAGGTAAGAAACTCTCCTTATTGTTGTCTTCCTTTTTTTGTTTGACAATAATTTTAAAACTGCCTTCTTTAACCTTAGGCTCGATGAACTTAGACTTTTCATTTGTTAACGTGAGTCGCTCTAGTATACAGTTTGCTAATTAATCACTTTTCTATCTCCTAGCCCTTCGTTCTAAGCACGCCCGGAAGACAATGGATCTTTGGCGGAGAGTTATCCAGGGTAGAAGGTAGAGCAGTTCGGCCATACTGGGCACTGCTCTTCTCAGATCTCCTACTCTTCGCCACGGTCTCCAGAGACAGAGTTCTATTCGTTACAGAGGAACCAGTTGCCTTGGCCACTGTTTCGGAGGCTCAATTTAATATTAGGAAGAAAGGTACATGCAGTAGCAATACACATTTTATCTGCTTTTGTTTAATCTATTATTAACTTATTATTTTATTCCACACTAGCTGGCCCGGCGAACTCTGTTCCGCCTTAGAGTCAATAAATAAGCAGACTTTTGATTTTATTCAATTCTTTATTAGGAAATATAAATATAAAAAATCAAGTATTTTAATGATTCTTCATTGTTCATGTATTTTGGCGCATATGTTGCACTCTTCAGTTAAGCATCTTGTGATACACGACATTTTTCGTTTTATTATCAGGCGCAAGTACAAACAGCGCAGTTGGTCTTCCGACCCGTGACCATGTCGGGACGTGTAAGCACAATATCACGTCTTTCCAAGTTTTCACCAACAATCAGGATAGCAACTTCATCTATTGTTGGAGCGTTAAATGTTCGTTCGTGTGTTCCAGATGGTCGTTTATCTGGTCTTTGTAGTCATCATTTGGCATGCGTTTCAAAGCACTCTTGAACAGCCTGACCAACGCATGACGTTCATGAAGCAGTTGCTGCAGATCTTGAAGAATTGCTCTTTTTATTGCTGCATTTATCTCTTGACGTCGATCAAGTTGTTCTTCCATGTTGCCCATGAAGTATATTTGTAAAAATCTATGTTATGCATTTTCGAGAGGTTGCAATGATCCAATACGATGGTGAATCTGTCCTTGTATCTATAAAATAAAAAGCAAAGTCAGTATTTCTAATCTTAAAAATTTTTTTTGTATGATCAGCAAACATAATATGTAGGAATAAGTATAGTAATTATTCATCTACTATATTGTATGCAAGTACAAAAATAAAGAAATAAATACCTTAAATGTCGGATTAAATCCTCGTTCTTCGATAATGTCTGCCCCAAAGGAGGTCATTTGGAAACAACCATTGTATTTTTGACTGTTTGCAAGAAAATGACGTGATTCTGGTGTTTCGCCACAAAGCAATGAATGCAATGGCTCAGGTGGCGGAGTCAATAATGGCAATTTCACTTTTCTACTAAGGCAGCATAATCCGGAAGTTTCTCTTGAAAACTTCATTGCGTCACAATACTCGCAAACAACGTCCATTGGCTCAATGCAAACGCTAGGATGCAAGCAGTAATTAGTGCTGCAATCATATCGAAACGCGGCTCGATTCAAATGATTTCTTCTTGTGCGTCGAAAATTATTTTTCTTCTTCATCTCTGTTATTCGCTCGACGATATCGCATTGCCAACTGAGCCGTTTCACGGGCTGCCTTGCTTTGTGATTGAGAAGCACGAAGTCGAGCCATACTAACGCGGTGTTCTTCACGGACAATTCCTTGTGCTTCTTCAGTCATTTCATTCGCAATGTTTCGTATCCTTCTTGCATTACGGCTTTATCGGGAAAGATTTGATCGTCTTGGTCGCGGCATTGTTATGATGATTCAAAGAGAATACAAATTACTGATGATTGTATATTTCTTACAAAATTTATATTATCAATTACGTTTAGCTATCATTTTTTAAATGTACAATTTTTTACCCTACTTAACCATAGACAAAATTACGTTTAGCTGTCATTTGTGTTTTGTTATTCCATGTCAGATGCGTTTTTGTTATACCACGTTTTACACTGACTTCACGGAAACGGTCGAACGGGATAAAAAGTATCATATGTCCGTCTCCTGGTTCTAAGCTACCTATCCACCAATTTTCAGCCAAATCGGTTCATCCGTTCTTGAGTTATAAGTAGTGTAACTAACACCACTTTCTTATATATATATATAGATGATGGCTAACATATTTTATAATACTTTGAAAAGCCTCATTGAGGCTACTATTATCAGATGGCTGCAGGATCATCAACACATTTTATGTAACGCTCAAGTATTCAGACCCCAGACAAAGATTTGTTGCGTGTAATGTACGGAACTGAAACATGGCAAATAATTTAGACCCGAAAACAAAGGTGCTACAGAATTGTCAAAGTAATATTTGAAATATTTTATTGTTTCTTGCAGCAACGGAATTTCGGCTCATACTAGGTCGTCCGGGTGGTGAGAGTCCTCTAGTATCGTGTTCTCCCCGTACACCAGGACGATCACGACCAATTGTACTACGCGCACCATCTATAGATTTGAAGGCAGTGTGGCAAAGCTTGCTCCAGAGACAAATGTAAGTAACTCATACTATTTTAGTTAAAAATAATTCCTCCAGGCATTTCAGAGAGGTTTGTTTATAGTCTAAAATTATTGTAAGAGCAACGAATTAAAAACTGTATTTCAGATACCGAGCTCACACGATGTCTGGTACACCCCTTGGCTCACCGCTGGACTCACCCGATCCACAACTGACCTTCTCTCTTGCGACACTGGACTCTCAACAGCGCCAGGTATCAGGGTCCAGTCTTCAAAGACACTCAAGCTTGGCTCTCTTACCAGCTAGTTCGTACCGCTCCCACCTAAACATGCTCGTCGAAGAACGTCCTGAAAAGGAAGTCAGAGTTAGTTTCGATGTCAGGACTATTTCTGATTCCCCTCAACCACAGCCAGTAAGAGGTCCACTGAGCACAGTATGGAGAACGGCTCCCACTCCTGAAACACCATCGGCAAATCTATCCCCAGCCGATTCTCAAACCTTTTCTTCACATTTCGTTTCGTCGTCTAGCATCGAGAAGAATGAGGAAAGAGAAACTTCTCCTAGCGCTCAGCTCACTCCAGATGTCGGTGAAGATTATTCAGAAGCATCCCCCTGTAGATGGGAATCATTCGAAGCTGATCTAGCTCTAGCAGATTTAGATGTTGATCCTTCCTATAAGCACGCGGTTGAGGAACGTATATTTCTGCCTGACGACCCGCTGCTTCCTCGTGTAGTACTGCCAGAGCGGCCGACACCACCAGCGTACTTAGAACTTTGATCCGCGGAGTCAGATCCAGAGTTAGCTGAAACTAGTTGTCACTGGACTGGTGAATAATAAACTGTTTTAGATTAAAAAATGAATAAAATTACCGTAATTTGTTGTAGTCCAAATATTTTTCACATTGGTGTTTGAAAGGATATTTTGTAGAGGACAAGATAAATTGGCATAGATTTTGCACTAAATAATTGGCCAATAAAAGCTGAGGACAAAATTTATTGGATTGTTAAAAATTTGCTTATTGATGAGATTAAGGTTGTGGTAGTAAATTTTGAGAGACATATTTTGGAACATTAACAGTATTCAGAAAAAGACGGTATTTTGATTATTATGGAACAACTTAGAATTAAGTCTGACGCCCGTGACAAAACAAAACTGGGCATTAAGGAAATGAATTTTATAGAACTGAAAATTAAAAATTAGTGTGATTCGCTTACCCAAATGTGTATGCCAATGTTTTACAATTTAAATAATAGAATTCTGTGTCAAAGTTGTAACTATAGGGTACCAACAGTTAGTAAATATTTGTACGTTTCCAAAGTGTCTAGTTTCTTAATTACTCATGTCGTAGCTTCTCGAGTCTTCCGTCCTTTTATTATGATTCTCTTTGATTTTGGGGATCTCTGTTCAGTATTCGACGTTTTCTTCTTCTATTTACGTTTGATCCATTGTTACTTTATAAACTTTACAATAAATATTTTTTGGAATATCTAACTTTACCGATTACATTCAATTCGAATATAGTTACATATGAAGTGATCGAATTGTACAGACTCTATTCTCTTTATATCTGTACATAGCCTTACAAATGTTTGTACAGGTCATGTGGATATTTGGCGATCATTCGCGATATCTCTTTCATAATCCATCGTAGATTTTCTCTTGATCATTTTTATTTCAATGCTGCTTGTTATTTAACGTTTGAGCACTCATAATTATAGTAATAATGTGTTACGATGAAAAATGGTAGTCAATGTTACATGTATTTGTAAAATAAAAAATGTAGTTACCGCTTTTTATTTAACTGTATCTTGAAGTATATATTCACGTTACACTTAAATTACTACTTGTATGCCGCGTACTTATCTGATTATCGCTAGCATCGTAAAATGTTCACATAACCTCATTTTCCGGGAGTTTTGTATGTATATGACCTATCTTTTTACAAAACAAATTCGTAGTTAGAGTCAATAATTTTCGATGTCTTTGGCTGTGTGTAAATTTATAGTGGTCTTATAAATTATGATGACAAAATAATTTTGAGAAAACGATTTAATATTTTGGGTTCTTTGTGACTTACTATATGGATTTGGATGTTTTATGTTTAGATCGGAGCAGTATATTCTAACGATCGGTGAATAAAGTGAGTTGTCAGTGGTAAAACATTTTTTATTTCTTGAATTGTAATCGTCCTGCATTACGAAACTGATGAGGTAGCTGTGAGTTGTTGAAAAAGACCTACCATTTTTCTTTGTAACGCTGCTGGTTGTTGTTATTTTGATTATTTATATTTACTTAAAGATATTTTAAATAATGTTGTTTTTAATAATGAAGGTATAAATTATATCATAGAGCATTTTGAAAAGATTTCTGTATAAATTCTGATGGTGAGTACACTTTAAGATTACTTAGTAACTAAATTACATTTTGTTAGATAGATTTCATAGACAAGTCAACTATCCACGTGACTTCTACATTGACAAATAAACTACTTTAATTATTAATAAAAGAAACAGTTGTTCTAAAAATTACTACCACAGTATCAAGTAGATACATTATAATTTTACATCATAGTGGATCAATAGCAAATTATATTTGTATGTTTTAGACACGTCGAAGCTCAGCTGAAACCCAAACAGGTGCTGCGGGGAGTGCAACAGAAGCTAGAAGTTCAAGGAGTAAAGGATCAACATTACATCTTCAGCGATGGATGACACAATTGCCTGAAGCAGAAGAATTAGATCCTCCTGAACCTGATATGGAGGTAATTCTTCTTCGCATTTTATAAGCTAAACAAATAGTTTATGGACATGTTATTGTATGTTATTGAATACCTCTAATAAAATAAAGCTAACCCAGTTGATGTATTCTATGTGCAATATTATGTACTTCTTATAAAATAATTAACATTTGTTACAGATGTGGAGCGTAGAAGAACTACGAAAAAGATCTAGAGAATTAAACCTCTTAGAGGTAGCAGATATTGCTGCGAACCATGCTGAAAATAGGGATACGATATCCGTTGAAAAGAAGGAAAATGATCGAAGTCCCTCAAAAAGTAGTAATTCTGGTAGCCAGGTAAGTGATTTAATGTGTACTCAAAATTCTGGATATTCTTGATATTACGACACTAAGAGACAATATACCCATGTTTTTTAAATTTCAGATTACGGTCCGGACTAGTCCAGTAGTTGTCGATACGATACCTGTTTGTAGGCAGTGTCACAAGAAATGCTTATCAAAACCAAACAGTCCATTGATTTCACAAAAAGAACCCCCAGTTCTTATTAAGCCTAAACCAGAACCTTCACCTCAAAACTCTGTTTCGAATAAAAGTTCAGCTAGTATATGTAGTGCAAATTGTGGTAGTCGTAAACCTAAGTTTTTTTGTCATTTAGAAAGAAAAGGTGCTATCAAAATACGTCCTGAAGATGCCCCTAAGGCTGCCTTGAAAGTTATAGATTCCATCGAACAAAGTCAAAGGATGTTAAAGTCTACATCCTATGATCTTAAAACAGACTCCTCAATTTTAAATCAAAGTATCAAATCAAGAAGTCACACAAAGAGTCAACTGGAATTAAGGAAAGACAATTCCGTAATGTCACCTAGTCCTACGTCAAGCAGTAGAAATAGTCCACTTTCAACCAGCCATACTACATGTAGTTCTATGGTTTTCAATTCAAGTTCTAATGATTTGCGTATGTCAAGTTCAAATATCGCAAATCAAGTGCAGTGCGTTATAGCACAAGAAAAATATATAAATGAAGTCAAATGTGTAGAGAGTATAACGTTGCCGAAATCACGATCTTCTTCAAACTTCTCATCGCTAGCATCAGTACGGAAAGAACAGTTAACTAGAAAAAAAGCTGAAAATGTTCTTAATAAAGTTTTAGGCATTAACATAGTTACTAAAAGAGAAAATGTTGGTACATGTTTAAAAACGTCTTCGGTCTTTTTAGATGATGATTCAATACACGAAGATGAAACTGATTTTAAGATAGAAAGAGGTCTTCGAAGATCTCCTAGAATGGGGATATCGGCAGTTAGTAAAATGAATGGGGACATTAACAAAAAAACCGAAGATTTAGCTAACATTAATGACGCTTTATCTGACGAAGAACTGGAACTAGGGCCACTTATGTTAATGGGACTTTCTGCCATCAATCCAGCAGCGCATTTAATGAGAGTAGAACCTTTTAAAAGAACATCTACAGTAAATTTAGCAACCACAGTTTCAAGACCAGGTAGTTTGGTCTCAATCAAATCTGAATCTCCTGTACCAAATATTTCTGTGGTTCCTCCCACACCTGAATATAATACTTCAAATAAGACTGTAAGTTACAATATGATTTAATTTTGATGACATTTAGTAAACCATTTCATTTTCGTTGTTATATGTAACATTTCAGGACGATCTCTTAGATGATTCACCGGATTCACCAGATATACCAGATGACTTACCCTACGTATCTTTAAAAAGGTAAAATTGATTACTAGATATCCAACTTATTTATTTGCAAATACTTGTGAAATCGTTATATAGTAAAATAAAAATAATTAAACTATTTAGGTATGGTACAATGTCTAGCCTTGAAAGGCTACCATCAGATGAGACTGATGATGGTAATGTAAGACTGACCACACAAGAACCAGAAACAACTGCAAAGCCCTATAATCCAGGTAAAGTTATAATAATAAAATATTAATATCTGTAGAAAGTTTGAATTGTTTCTGGAATAAAATTGTTTTCTGTTCCTAGTTGCTGGAGCGGCTGGTGGTATTATGGGTTGGACAGCAAGGGCCGGGTCATTTGTAGTGGAGAAAATGAATATATTCAGTTACACTGAAAGCGTGCCTAATACATCTATAGCGCACAAGCAACCGTCATTCTTAGAACGGTATGTTATTATTTTTTATCGTCAATATTGAAAGGCGTAAAAGAATCGACTTACATCCATGTTTTTTTACCACCTTTCTTTTCTTGAAACCACTATTCACCTTTGTCTACTTTCTTTCTTATTTTATTGCACTGTGTTTCATACGTTACCTGACTGTCTAATACTATATCTTTCCTTTGACACAAAAGGTGGAATACAACAAAGGGGGCAAAGTCACGATGAGTATGTCTAAAGTTTTGACTTTAATTGATTTTTCTAGTGTTTAAATGTTTGTGGAGTTACATATTATAGTCATTTAGAAGATACCAGTAGATGGTGAGATCATCGTTGGCTAGATTTCTCTAAATTTTATCTAGCATCTTTGTTATATATACACAGGGTGTCACAGTGCGAAGTGACCGCCCGGCGTCTCTTGATTATTTTGACAAAACTATCAACAAATACCATTAAAGTACAGGTCTTATCGAATTATTTTTTTTTATTAGCTTTTTAATTTTTTTTGTAGAGAAACCTTTCTTGCTGCATTATTTTCAAAATATTTTTTTTGTTTTTACATTTATTTTCATTCTGTTTTTTTTTATTTACCAGTTGTTATCATAGTTTATTTATTCGAGGTATAAAATCTACCCAAAATTATTAGGATTTTTTTTAAAGAAATTAACGGAAACTTTTTGAAAAAAATATCCTTTTTTATATAATTTCGCAAAAAAATTGGAAAAATGCCCTATGAATATTAATATTTTATCAATTATTATAAAATACATGATATTACCTATAAAATCTCGTAAAAATGTTTGTAGTTATCTCAGTCATTTACTGAACTACAAACTCTTGAAGTATGCACTCCATTTTCGATAATAAGAAGAGTAGACTTTTAAAACCAGGCTAGTGGAACATTTAAGTGTCTTACTATGAAAAATATCTCTTGCCCTTTGATACAATAATTTTAAATGTAAGCAAACAATAAAAAGAAGTGTAAATTTAAATCATTTATTAAAAAAAAAACGGTAATTAATTCATAACGTTTTCGAAATGACCGCTATTGGCATTAATACAGGCTAAGGCTCTAAATGACATCCTTTGAGTCGTTCTTTGCACTACCGAAAGGTTCGCTCCTATTTCTGTAGCAGCAGCATTAATCCTCTGTTTAAATTGTTGGCATAGGCCACCAAGGTCTCCTGATTTAACGCCTCTTGATTATTATTTTTGGGGCTACATGAAACAAAAAGTGTACCAATAGCTACGAGAGAATAATTAAAACAAACTACAAAAAAAATTAAAAAGGTAATAAAAAAAAAACTAATTCGATAAGACCAGTACTTTAATGGTGTTTGTTGATAGTTTTGTCCAAATAATCAAGAGACGCCGGGCGGTCACTTCGCGCTGGGACACCCTGTATATATATATTTGTGTGTGTCTATGTAAACAAAAATATTTTAGATATTTTAGAATATGTTACCTTACAAATTACGTAGTTTATAGTTTACCTATTATGTCATGATACAATTTAGATTTTAAATATCAAATTTCAATCTTGTTCAAAGATATAATTTTTCATAAATCTATAACTTAGACGTTCAACTACAGATTCATTTAATTAGTGTCCGTTATTCGCTAATCAATATAAGCTACTTAGTACTGGAGTTGTCGGTATTTGTGGGTAGATTTTAGAATAAAATTTGTACGTCTAATTTTAAATATGACCTTATAAGTAACTTTTAAACAGATGTCTCGGTGTCAGTGAATGGAAAACTACTCTGGGTACCGAAGAAGGTACCACGGAGACTGGGGAAGGCAGTGGAGCGAGTGGTGAGGAGGCATGGGGCACTCCTTCTTCTGGCGACCTCTCTGATAACTTACCTGATTCCGAGCATGGCACACTCTCGGTGAGAATACAGTAATATTTTTTAATAAATATGCTATTTATCATCTTTATGAATGTTATATGTCAACGTTGTAAAAATACGTATAATTTGAATAAGTTTTTTAACGTGAGACTGTTTTATTCGATTTAAATCTTTACGATCTTTCACTATGTCAATATATTTAAATATAAAATAAAAATTATATATAAATTTAACGATTAAATCATAAATTATATTCTTCATTTGATTTGGTACTTAATGTTTACTTATTTATATTTATTATATTCATTGTTTGTTGAAAGTGCTAGATCGGCACGACTAATTATTAACCTTAGCTAACTGTATCCTGCAACTAAAATTGTTAAAATTTCCAGTATTTTATTTGTATGAACAGTTCATTTACCGTTGCAGTCACCAACAAAGTCCTCTTCATCATACGCTGGTGATGATGATACAGAGTTAATGATGGATGAACTCCTCATGGCCCCTACGATCACCGGTCCTACTACTTTACGACCTCTTTTACCAAGGTAAACAGTTGATACTTTTACTTTTTTGTTAAGAGCCGCGCTTATCTTTTATTAATTCAAAATATTCACTTGCTTTTTTGTAATGCATGATTCGAATCCTGAAAATGCTTAATCTCTATTGCGGCATTATTTAATTTTAAGCTTGTTTATTTCTGTAATACACTTTTTAGAATCGATGTATAGCTTTAGACATTTTTGTTGTTACTGGCTTCCTTTGTTTGCAAATCTGATATTTACTAATAATAACGTGTCACGTAGGGATGTTTTTAGACGAAGACTAGAGCCCCTTCTAGAAGAAGACTGTTCTGACAGCGGAAGCGAAGAAAACAAGGCTACTCCTACCAACTCTGATGACCAGGTGAATATCTTGGATTTGATACAATTGGTAATATTAAAAAAGTATTGAATATTTCATGTATCGAATAAACCTTGGTTAGATGACTAAAGGTATCATAATCTATCAGTCTAACTTCGGAAAACCGAAAGCATGTTACATCTGTTATAAATGTGAAAATGAAGAATGTTCCAGTTTTAACCGAGCACGTACTTTGCATGAGTCCTTAATATTAAATGTCTAACTGTGTTTTAACCTTTTTGTGATTTAGGTTCTATTCCGGGATCACCTTTTTTATACTTGACAGTATTCACAGTTTTATATTAGATAGACTACATAACATCGATCATGAATCATTTACCAAGATCAGCATATTCAGTGTTTTTATCAACACGAGCATATCCAGATACATTCACAAAATTTCCACACGCGGGGTATACCCGCTATTGGCAATCCATTGCATAGTCAGTAGCTAGGTCGTATCTCACATTGTGACTGGTCCGCTGGTGCGGCGCTTGGCGCAGGACAGCGCGCGTGGCCTCGATGCTGACGTCTGCTGCGACGCGCCGCCCCGGCCGCCCTCTGCTTCAGAGTCAGGTGAGTCGTCACTTGCTGCGGTCACATTGTACGCTTTTCTAGATGACACTTCACGGCCGATCAACACGCTCCCTATTGCATCGGTTACACAGTTTAAATTACTTACTGCTAGCCGTTTTGAGCCTGCTTTGTTGAACCATAGAAAATTATCATTGATCTCCTAATATAATAGTACTATTATTATAGTTTTTCTGCAATTTATATTGTTTATCAAGATGCAAAAGGAAGCTAGTTTACTCGAGCCATTAGTTATCATACTTTTATACATAGATGTCGCTACACGTCACTTGTAAATATATGTAAAATTATTATGCAATAATTTTTTTTACTGAAATATTATATTTTCGTAACTATAACATAAACTTTTATATTAATAATTTTGAATACTAGCGACATATTTACCAAAAAAGGTCACAATACACAAAAATAGGACAATAAACCAACACAACATAATAATACTAACAAACAATACATTTCAACAGCAAAATGGACTTGACTAAACATAAAAGGTGAGATGATGAAACCCTAACACACGTTACATAGCAATTTAAGCAAAGAACAAATTATTATTGCATGTAATACCATTCTCTTTGAAGCACGATGCATGTGTATTATCAATAGTTTTTTTTACCTTCCTTTAAATATTAAAAATTTCGCTTTGTTAATGAATATCTCAGCACTAATTTGAGACTTGTTTGGCTCCTCATTTTTTAGTTCATACAATACTCGGTGTACAGTTTTATTTGTATCAAATTTCTGAAACTTTTATATATTTAGCCATCGAAATAGAACTTAAAACATCATTAACATTCTATTATTTTTGTAATAGAAAAAGAGTAAATCTATCAGCTCAGCACAAATGAATACCATTAAACGTTTGTTACGTCGTCGCCCGTTCACCAGCAAAATCTGTCCAATAAATAGGTATGGTTGTGATACTACATTTTTTAAGTAATGTTCGTAGCTGTAGCAACTTTACAGCATGTTGTGATCGGTGGTGTAATTCACCAGAAGCAGAGGACGAGGATGCGGGCGGCGCGCCGGATGCTGGAGGGAGGGAAGATGGTGGCGCCGCGTGCGAACTGAGTCCCGACCGGACGCCCACCAACGAAGCGCCTTCGACGCTCTTACAATCTGGTAACCATAATAACTTATAGTATAGTTGCAATGTAAATTTATATTTATTTAATAAGCCTTCTCTCCAATTACCCCCACCTGATAGTATTAGAAACCATAGTTTATGAATATATCGTTGCCTTTCTTTGCCACTTGTAAATTATACTTACTATTCATGTGTAATATTTTATATTCGTGTTCTTCTTTTCAGTACTCTAAATACGTAACTTTTTCATAAAGCTCCTTTTAATACGTTAGAATTTGTGATGATGTAAGAAATAAAATCCTTTTCTCTCTTAAAATGAAATATAATCTTTCTTTTAAAACCACTTCATGAATTACTGTTTTTCTCTTTATTCATTTACATACCATTTCTATACTTCGTCAGAATTACAAGTCAATCTGGGACACCTTTTGCCTATTTCCCTTACTAAAACAACAATCTACCGAACTTTGAGTCTTTAAAATAGAGATGTAATAACGGTTATTTCCCCATTGCAGTTTCAAGAGAGTGTGCGGAGGTGCGAGTCGCTGCTGGTGCCGGTCGCCGGGGCTCGGCCAGCTCGGCCAGCACGCCCTCCACACTCGAACGCACCGCGATACACAACCCCACGCCACTCCATCCGTTGTCGCCAGGTAACAAGTCACAATTTTACATGTGATCGGACATGGCCCAGTCGCAATTTAAAGGATTTTATAGCCGCTTGTTCTAAGCTCTTGCCGGTGATATTCAAGAGGCAGTGATCTTATAACATACGCTGGAATATTCCAACAACGAAGGTTGTCTCATCGTCTGGCAAAGATCGATTCTATATAA
>PDGT01000154.1:180488-197055 GCA_003671415.1 Megathymus violae | reverse complement strand
CGTTGGGATTTTTTGTCTTGAATATTTGCTGTTTACAATAATAAATGTTGTATTGAATCCTTTGAAGTAAGAGTATGCAACAAGATATAGACGAACTTGCGCCTGTACTGAATGAGGAGTCCTGAGTTCATTTCCCAACTAGACTTATATGCGACAGATTATCGCATACGCTCAGGCCTTTTTTACTCTTCAACCGGCCACGTCTCAGGTAACACGATTACTATTTTCTAGTACTGTTAACGTTTGTTTATCAACTCATGTGCCTTCATATTTTAAACATCATTTAAAACGAATTTGTACACTATGATTCCGATGGAACTTAACATCGAAAGTACTTTTAATTCGAACACTGTGTTAAAAAACAAGTAATGAAAATAACTGGGAAAAAAATCGATCAATCTGATTTATGATTTATGATATATTTATGATGATAAATTATCAATTTTCGAGTGTATTATGATGTGCGTATTAAGATCAAAATGTTATTGTTTATGTATTGAAAGTTAGTCAAATTTCTGCACGTTTTAAATTACCTATCTTAATTCATCTGTCTCTCTGTATGTACGAAGTATACGTACATGTATGTTAATATGACTAGACACATCGAAGTTATCATTCTTAAGTATCTAAGGCAATAGTAACAACTTTTGTTCCACAGCTTCGGAGCCGAGCCCAGCGCCAGAATCATCACGGCAGGAGGAGGCGTCTCCTCCCGCCCTCGAGGAGAGACTCAGTCCCCGGGCGGAGATGAGACTGGCGCTGGACCAGGGGAAGGATATGTTAGCAGAGCAGGAGGTATCTTGGGTGAGACCATCATACGTCTAAAATCAATGGTGTTTCTGGTAGTAATATTAGAGAACCAGTAGAACAGCAGAGATCAAGCAAGTATATGGCTTGTTTTTTGATCGGTCAGTCTAGTAATCCTCCATTGGCAGCAGTAACCACTTACCATAAACCAGAGCTCTCTAAACTTTTTTACCTTGTCGACCACCTGGGGTGTTTTTCGGTTTCGGGTAGATCTCATGTTAAAATGATATTGATTTTTTGCAATTTCATCAATTTCAAATGTGTTTTAACAGCTGGTTTAGTGCTATTCACTTTGAAAGGTTAAACTTGTAACTAGTTTGAAAAATAAAACTCAAGCCAAGATTTTTTTTTTACTTCGTCCGAGATATTTTCGGACTTCCTTACCTGCATATTGAATTACGATTTTTATTTCTCCTGTGCACTATAATATTCCTACTTCGCTAGTAATATTATATTTGTGAAAATAAGCCTTCCTACCAAACCGTAGTCGTGAGGCAGGGTTCGTTACATTTTCACGTAATCAACAACATTTCTCTGTCATTTATTGCAAAGACAAAGTTGGAGGTCTAGCTAAAAAAGTCACAATAATTTAGCGCGACAAAAAAACGTAAGTTATAATATATGTGTTAATTTTATATTCATGAGAAAGTATTGTAAAAGTAAATAGGTACCTATTATCTGTATATATGAATTATTCCATTAATGGAAAAGCAAAATTTAATCACGACCTGTCTAAAAGAGGCCCACTTGTAGTGTTACGAGTAAAAGATGTAGAAATTTTGAAGATGGAATGTATTAAACTATTCCTGGCGGTTACAATAAATAAGTTACAATAACATAAAATAGACAATAGCATAAAAGAAGTAAAAGTTACTTGATAAGTAGATCTTGGCCTATAGGCGCATCGCTTGTCCGGCGTGTAGCGCGTGGACGCATCGAAGACAGGAGCGTGCATTAGGACTCAATATTTTAAAAGTTACAAGTCATGTGAGTACCCAAATATTACATACTAGCGGCCCGCCCCGGCTTCGCACAGGTGTACTTTATTAATAGTTTCCGCAGCGTATGCGATGGAAGACATTTTTAAACAAATTTTTTTACACCTTGGTTCACGTTACTGAAGTTTTAGCAAGGATCCCATATTTCTTCTAGTAATAAATATACTCTATGATACTCAAGGATAATGTAGCATTCTAGTGGTGAAAGAATTTTTAAAATCGGTTCAGTAGTTTTTGAGTTTATTCATTACAAACATACAAAAATACAAAGTTTTATTATTTATATTATTAGTATAGATAAAAACATGTAAGTACCTAAATACTACACACTGTCGTGGACACATCCATTTACATCTCATGGACCCCTTTGTTTTATGACCTCGTAGAACCCTGGGGTCGATATAGGACCACTTTGGCTATCGCGGCCATAAACAATATTGAAAAAAGCTAGTCAAAACGTGTCATCACTGTATATATTCATATGAAGGAGAGCGGCTGGTTGGCCCAAGGAGCGGCTACTCATCTGTCCACGCACTCAAGCTCCGACTTTATTGCACAAATGCTTGCACAGTGCTCTTTTTTATTTCATTTGGTCTGGATCAGCATATAATAGTGCCCGCCGCAATTTCAACCAGAGCTATTGTCGGATTTTGTAATTTTTTTTTGTTTTTTAGGTAGGTATACATACGAGTATATTGATTTGTTTGGCTTTGGACTAGCAGAGAGGGTGCACCCGTCACAATCTCACCTAAGACCGGTAGTAGGCCTAAAATCAACATTGTATATATGTGCCAAATCTTGTCGCTAGGGTGGCGGGTCAGACCGTTGGTCGTTTCGCGCGGCGTGCCAACGGTCATTGCTGCGGCGCGTGGCCAGTGCCGACGCGGTGACGCTGTGCCGCGCCAACCCGCGTCGCACCGCCCCGCATACTACTTCGCGCAGTTCTGTATATGCTTGGAAGGGTGAGAGACAGCCTCAATCTCATTTGACACCCTTCCATGAATTTCGGTAAACCGGACCGAAGTGTACCTATACCTGTCATGCAAAACCTTCAAAGAACTTTATCCTTCATATGTGAGCCATCTTCATGATCAGTAACATCCCAAAACGAATCTTGGAAAATGGATAATCTGAGAAGTTGCTAGTCCGAATCTGTTACCGCTGCACAGACATTTTCTCTTCGGACAAAAAGCCACGCATGTTCCAACTTAGTTCTCAGAAATAGCAATATTCTGTGACCGGCGGCAAAATACATTGTTGTTCTAATTCAAATGTCATTACTAAATAGAAGATTCTGGAACTACGGAGTTCAGTTGGTCACGTAACAGCACGTGAATTAAATGCAGAGTTGCTGCTATCACATAAATTTGAAAGTAACCTTCATTACATATTATTAGTGATAACGTCCATATTATAAAGCTCGTGTTCCCTCTCACGACGCATGTTGACAAATTTCACCGTTGTGAAGTTTAACAAAATCGAAAATGAATCAGGTGATCTTCACAAGTTACTTATGTTCTTCTACTGGACACGGGTCTTAGAATGAGGATGCCTTAGTACGTAACCAAGCTTAAATTTTGCAGGCCTCAGAAAACATTCCGAGGTGAAAATCTCTACATAATCCTATAAGCTAATATCATGTCTCCTCAAAATTATGCAATTTATTAGAAAATAACAAATATAGAAGCTCCCCTGTACCTGCTTTGAAAATAGTTCCAGAAAGCGAGACGAAACTTATGGAGATGGAGCAACTGGCACGAGCGGAAGCTCAGACGATGCGTTCGCGGACGCGCTCTCAATGCCAGAACGGGAAGATGTAAGTTGGTTCACGAACGAACACAGACTATGGATTTCATCATCTTTCATCGCCATTATCATCTTCATCATCGCCATATCATTACCTTAGCTTAATTTTACAATTCTTGTCATGTTATTATCAAAATATACGGTACATCGTTCACTTATATGAGAAACCCCAAAAAACATCCCCTGAGAAACTCTAAATTTAATGTACCTTTCAGATGCTTTATCTAAGTAGGAAATGACAATTTAGAAGAATAGAATCTCTATCTTTTTCCCGTAATTCAAATTTACTCCGCCGCTTTTGTTCTCTAGTTATCTTATATTATATTATTATAGCCTAAATTATATTCCAGCGACGAGCATACCTTCTTTTCCTCTGTAACTTTCTTAACACTTCGTCTTTTTCCCTAATCATTGACATCACTCATCTCATGATATTCACTCTCCGACCCCTCTCAAATCTAAATACAGTATAAAATTGCAGAATGGGATTCCTTCGTCGTCGCGCGTCATCCGATAGCCCTCGCCGCGAGCCGTTCATTGTGTCGAGCCGGCCATTCTCCCCGCGCCGCGCCAGCGTGAGCAACCTCGGCTATTACAAGATTTGCTTTGTCAATGGCTATGTGTAACGCACTAGCTTCTTGTGCCCATCCATCCGCTTCATGGAGTTCCATTGCTGGATGTGTTTGTTCTCTCTAGTGGAACGCCTCACCGTTTCCCACTCCTTCATCAGACCCCTCGTCTAATTACGATCTGTTTGGCGGCTTCCTATGGCTTGAATTTAAATCCACTATCAGTATATCCACTTGTTTTTTTTCAACTACAAATATGTCTTTAAATTTTTCTAGCTGTTTTTCAGATTCGCATGAATCATTGCTTCATTTAAAAGCTATTAGTTAACATAAATCTTTGAGGAATTAATATTTTTTATCTATTAACAGATTAAAATATTGTTATAAGTATATTTGTAACGTGTGCTGTCACAATAATAATAAAACGAGTGAATATTTTAAAATTAATATCGTTAGATGAACCGTCAATACATTTGCCGAATTAATGCTTCAAAAGTGTCCGTCGATCAATGTGATACGGGAAAATTTAAGGAGTCATTTTCGACTTCATATAAAAATCAAACATTGATATTACAAATATAATGATTGAAGGGATAAGGTATCGGTAAGTAAATAGATAATGTGTTAATAAGCACTCAGTAAAAAGTAAGGTTTGGGATGATCTTTAAAGAAATATCTAAAGTGATCCGATATGTGTAGCTACGATTAGTGTTATGTAATTAGAGTTGTGATTTAAGAAGGTAATTGTTTTAATTTGTTTAAATGATAATGATAAGGTTTGTACGATAGGGTGTTTACGCTACGGCTTTAACAATATAGACCGTGGTGCGCAACGGTAGTGCGACGGAATGTTTTGTCAATATGAAGCTGGCCAATAAAATTGCCTTTTAATATTTGAAACTTTTTAAAACTTACTCGTTATTGTTATCCTAATTGTATGACTTTTAGCAAAAATATATTAAGTGTTTCGTCTAAATTATTGAATTGGCTTAGTACATGTATACTGATAAATCGATTTTTACTCTGTGACTTTTCGGCACTAATATTCGCGTCAATTGTTCAAAATCGAATTTCTATTTTAAATCCAGCCGTTTATAACGTAACCCATTTTGTTTTATTACATTTATTTGTCCATTGCGATTGGATGGAATGTTCAGGAAAATATATTTTTACTAAAAATCCATTACGCTTTTCATTACTCACCCCGCTGCTTCGCTTCCTGGATTCAAAGCCATCCTATTTAATTTACGTGTCGCTAAACGATTTTCTTTCGTGCGAATTTTATTAAAATATGATTAATTAATTTAATTTAATTTTTATATGCTTTCTAGGTTTACGATTTATTACTTCTTCACAATCAAAACACACTCACCAATATAAGAGTAGAATTTCCACTACACCCGTATTTATTTTTAACTTTAGCTGGAAAATTTTATTAATAACAGTTTCTAATCACCTTAGTTCTTAATAAAATGAAAGAAAGAAAGCACTTTAGATTAGTTCATGTTGGTATAATATTCTTACAGGAGAAACATTTCGAGAAAAGATTCTGGAAACAAGTGACCAGAAGACGGCAGTCTTGCGGTTCCATCAGCCAAATATAAAACAGTAGCAACATAAATTTCAAGAGACTATTAAACAACAGACTATCATATGTGTTCATATGGCGGCGATCATAATTGGAAACAGTGGAATACTTTAAAACGTAGATAGTGCAGTGCGTTTATTACGAAAGTGTTGAAAGACGTGACAATTTTTATAGAAAACAATTTAAATGCAAATATAGTGTCTAATAGTGTCACACGGATTGAACAAACGTAGCGTAGGATGCCAAAATTAACTAGCGAGCGAGAAAATATGCCAAATGCTGACTAAAGGGACCTGTCACTTTACTCATATCGTAGTTAGACGAGACCGAACGTGGTTGACTTAGTGAATGTGTTTGATAACAATTCATCGTTAAGGCCTAAAATTAACATTGTTAAGTAAATTACCAAAAGAGCGGTTTCAAGTTTTTTTTCGGTAGATGTACATATAGAAGGAGAAAAAAACTTAGAAGATACTTTTATTTTTAATAAAGCTTAATGATGTTTGTAAGATACAGGTAAATCTACGTCGTTTATAGCTCTCGGTGTTACGCTGTTGACTGTTCCAGGTTGGACGTATACGTACAATTCACCGTTAAATAGGTGTATTTTTCTCTTTGAATATTTGAATATTTATATATATATATATATATATATATACATGTCCGTTTTGTCATCGGTACATGTACCTGCGTTACTGGTCAATTTTAACTTTTCTTTTATATGATCCTCATTTGAAACGTTGAAATAAAATTCTTTGCTATCAGAGGATAATTTTATTTTATAACCCACGTTTGATGATATTTTAAGATCATAAAGGCCTGATACTAAAAATTACATCTAAGCATTGAACTCCTTGGAAATAATATTTCAATGACACCTAAACTATATAAGATACTCTGTGACCTAAACGTCAAAGAACGTGAATACTCCAGTGTCGAACAACACGCCATTTTTCGACAAAAATTATTGTTAACTCGTTATTTAAAAATTACTCAATTTTTTAATTTATTATTAAAATTAAATTTGTCGATACCAATTTAGAAACGAAACGCATTTTAAAATGTTAATCTATGAATATTTATAATCGGTGTTTTTACGTACTCTGTAAAATAGATGTACTCTGTAAAATTATTCATACTTTATGATTTGTATTCCGAAGTATTGATTTCCGTATTTCATTTATAAGTTTTATGAATACTCATAAACGAAAAATTATTCATCACATAATTATGTAACCGTTCTGTAACAGAGGAGGAATATTTATCAACGTAATTTCATAGTTCAACCTATAAACTTTGTTATCATTTATTTGTGTATAATAAAAAAAAAAATTGTTAGGTTGTTTTATTTTAATAGGTTCTCTCAATACGCCACCTTATCGGTAGATGAGTAAATAAAACAGTCCACAATAAAATGTCACGGTACGTATATTGATTAAAATATCAAAATACAGAATATGGATCAGTGTGTAAATATATTTGTGAGTTATTTAAATTAAAAATAATTTGTCCCTTAGCACCATATGATTGTTTTTTTATGCTTTGAAATTTCTGTTAGAAAAGCAACCAAAAACAATATTGTCATACACTTACTACTCTTCAGATCGGTCTTACGATTCTACGTCAAACATAGACAACGTCCATGAAAGAGGGAAAATACCATAATCTACAGACATTGGATATACTCCTAATTACAACCATTAGTTGAGCACAACTTCATCAACACCTTTGCCCTAAAGTCCCACTACACATAGCAATCGAGGCAAGATGGAATCATTCACAACGTCGACGCCGTTCCGCGTCCCGCGGTTGTATGACCTCTTGCCTCAACTGCTAGGTTCACAAACATTCGTTTAAAAATATTTACAGTTACTAAAGAAAATCCAATAAAACACTGGCAGGAAAAATCTACGCATAGATGTACATAAAGTTATAAAATTGAAGAAAAATTAAAACAGAGTAGTGTCGACTGAACGGAACTATCGTATTTTTATTTTTCTAGATGGTAACACTTGTAATTATTAAATTCCATCATCTTGCACTTGAAATGTATAATTTGGCACAATGTTAGTTTTATGGTAAAAATTACAAAATAAAATTTTCACAAATGCTGGAATTACTCGTTAAATTTTGTACAAATTAAATTGATCACTCTATACAGTTCTGTGTTATTCTCGTTTAGACTAATATGTTAAAACACTAACAGACGCCTATGTGGTAAGTAGGTAAGTAACGAGTTAATAAGTAACTACATAATAATAATAAGAAATTAATGTTAAACTTGACCAGTTGATTAGTTCATATTATAATTAATTCTAACATGTATTTTAATGTATGTCACATTACCAGGTATATTAGTTACAAATGGACGGAACCATGTACTTATCATCTAACTACAATATATGTATGATATATAAACAGAATTAAATTTATGTCTCTTGAGCATTGACATTGAAATATTATAAGTAATAGACCCGCCATGAAAACGAAAGTATCATTAAAAATTTTAATTATGGAGAAATTGTAACACATCACACATTACAAATCTCTTACTTAAATGAGTACCTCTTAATTTTTTTTAATTATTATATTTTTTTTATTTTTCACGTGCGACACCTGATACTTATATTTGTTTTCTCACGTTACATGGCGTTACTACCTAATAAGCAGAGTTTATATGGAGTTTATATGAACATTACATATTTAATATTTGCTCTCGAGCAAGACGATACAAACACAAATGGATATAGATAGATCATTATACAAGATATTTGTATCCTGCTATAGTACTATACTATAAAGATAAAAAGCAGAAGTAATACGTAATATATCGTTAATAATTTCATGATAAACACGATGAATCATGTATTCTTAAAGGTATTTGTCATATTGAAAGGCAGTGAAAGTTACCCTCAAACAGTTTTAAGGCACAAGGAAGTTATTATAACACATGTGTGATATTTAGGAAACCAACAAGCGGCATCCACTCAAATTAATAATCCAAGTTTAATTATATATCGGTGCCGATAAACCGATGTCACCGAAATATATAAAATTTATATCAAAAATATAATTATACTATTTGCACTGACAATTGTTTCACTTTACAATAACTTTTCATGTTATTAATTGTGTTGGAATAAGACGCCATTTTATGTCTGTGTACATGAAATGGCCTATTCGCGCCATTCCCTCGAGGCCTGGAACGTGCGCACCTCGGACGACGTAAACGTTGTTACTCCTTGCGAACCTGCAATTGACCAGTACTTATTAATAACTGGCTATCAATAACCGATACCGTATTAATTAATAATAAAAATACAATCAAAGAGACAAGTACACCAGAACCAGTCTAAGCTGAACTTAATTATAGTTAAAATTTATGGAAAATAAAGTTAACCTCTAACACGGCGGCCGGGAGTAGGCGTGACGTCACCATCGGGCGCCACCCACTGCTCCATCACCTCGCCCGCCGAGCGCGCCAGCGACGGCTGAGACACCGAGCGATGAAGCGAGTGCCGCGACCACGACCTGTTTATAATGGATAACACGTTGCAGTTACTAACTTTTATATAAGCATAAGAATATTATAATACTATTGATTTTAAGCAGCCATGCCTTACATCAAATATTTGCAATAGATTAAAAAATAACATTTTATAAAAGTCACACAATAAAATATTAACAACTTCTCCTGTGAAGACTTCATGAATTTTCACTGCTTTGATAATTTATCTGTGGTGCTTTGTACTATTTAAATTACATGCACGAAAGAGAATAGAAGGGCTTTAGAAAACTTCAACGTCTTGAAACATGCATCCGGCGACAGCCCGTTACAGGCCGTTAGTGTGCGTAAATATTCTCGTTATTCTAGCATATAAACGATTTGTTTCGGTAAATAAACATTAGAAGATAACATCGAGATACTGTTAATTAATCTGTTTTGTTAACTAACCTATATTGCAAACTGCTGTATAACCTAAACTACTCTGTATCGTCAACTACTCTGTAACTTAAGCTACTCTGTATCGTCAAGTACTCTGTATCAACTCACGGGTGTTGCGGGTACGGGTGTTCGGAGTCGCTGTCGTCGTCGTAGTACCTGCCGAGCAGCGTGCCCGCCGACACCTCCGAGTGCGTGTCGGCCTGCTCGCGCGCGTAGTCCACCATCATCTCCGACATCGACCTGCGAGACCGACCGCCGACACACTGAATTATCCTCTGACCGTATTTACGATTAAACTGGACAGTCTGACAAATTGGCGTACCCTCTCAAAAACAATAATAGTAATAAACTTATTGACTGTAGGTTAAGATTACATATTAATATGCAGAACCTTAAGTCCCAGACAAGCGTGAATTGTAGCCTAGGAGACAGTTTCTTTTGTATGACAACGAAAGCAATGGCTTTTATATGGCACCAATTCAATTACAGACTTAAATGTAAATGAAACATTTACCATTCTACATTAAAATAATAGTCATTATGTACGTGTGCATGTGTATCTATCTATCTATCTATGTGTGTGTGTGTGTGTGTTATCATAGCTAATCATTGATTATTTTAAATATTTACAAACATTACAAAATCATTCCAAGTTCAAAGTCCAATGTAGTAATTTTATAATAATACGTATAGAGGTTCACCTCATATCCACGTGGTCGCTGCGGTAGGAGGAGCGTCGCGAGCGCGGCGCGTCGCGTTCCCGCAGCGAGGCCGCGTCGCTGTCGTACTCGTAGAGCGTGGGCAGCGAGCTGCGCCGCGACCGCGAGTCCCATTCTGTCTTCTTGCGATACCGGTTCTGTGGAACGATAGACTATTTATTATGACGTCGCATCCTGCTCGAAGGACCATTCAAGTGTCCTAATGAATTTTAATTGCAGATGGAAAGTTAATATTTTAAATCAGCAACGAAACACTATTATCTCGATCGTACTCGGCTCGAAGGATCATTTGATTTGTGTATACTAATAAAATTAATAACAACGCTCTCTAATCTTTCTTATACTATTAATACAATTACAAGTATACTATTAATATACATAAAAAGACGCCCACATCGTAATAAGACTCGTAATCGTAATAAGAATCGTAATAGGACGGACAATTATTACTTACTAGTGACTCCGATTCGCTTTGGAAAACTGACGGCTCGCAAGCAGCATCCGTAAACGAAACCTTCTTAATTTATTTTTATCAGTTGTTTTATAAATTTCATGTTTGCCCATTACTTTTTTGTCAGGTACAAAGTTTTTCTAGTTCCATACATTTGAACTATATTTATATCATATAACACAAAAACAATCAAAATTTTATTTCCTATTTTGTCAATCAACTTTTCAAAAATTTTAATTCCCTATTGCAAAGGAATACATCCTTAAATAGTACTTTTAGTATCCTGTAAGTTACAATTATACCAAATATCGTCCATAACTGTCATTCATCATCATGGTCTCTGCGTGATGCAATTACAGACGGATAAAATGTCAAAAATATATAATCTACAGATTTATAAGTATATATTCCATAAGGCTGCGAGTAAACGTACCTTGGGCTTGTCAGGCGGAGGCGCGAGGATGCGAATGATGACCTCCCACTTGGGCGGGGTGTAAAGAGGGGCGAAGCGCTGATCGTGCGCCACGCGGTAGAAGTCCTCGCGCGTGGACGAGCGGGCCAGCTCCCGGCGGAGGGTGCTCTCGTGGGTGATCACCTCGCGCCAGCGGAGACGCTCCTCGCGCGTCAGACGGAACGAACGCTCAGTTTCTGATAATACCTTTAAGTAAAAACAAATATAAATTTTATCGACACCAAATACTCCACAATTCACAGTCATTAGTGGAAGGCAAATAGTAGATTTTAATAACTTTAATAAATCTTTGCATTAATCGATTAAGAACGCGCTTATCTACTTTTGCCGTGAGGCCATTTGAAGTCGCGATAAAAGATGGTATGCTGACATTTTCTGGAACCGAAACAAATATTGTTGTGATTTCTTTTAAAGACGCCCAAAAATATCGCTGATATTTCCAAAAAAAAATGGATTTTTTTTTCCAAAGATTTCAAAATTTTATTGAAACCTGAACATTTTTAGCCATATTGGGACGGCCTAGATTACTGTCCCTAATCCCACGCTGGCAGAACAGGGTGTCGTAGGAAGCGACAGAGCCCGCCCGCTTGGTGGTGGGGTTTCGCGTACGGATCATGTAATTATCATTAAGTCATTAATATTTTTACTGGTATTATTATGCGCCCGTGTAGCCCGCTTAGCTAGCTACCACCCACCTGCTAGAGTCAACCGCCAAAGGACTCGTCCAGTTTCGGTGGAGGGCTTAAAAACAGTACTTTCTGTATTTCTATTTCTTTCTTGGCCGACAATGCATTAGTGAACTTTGGTGTTACTAATTTCCATGGGCGACGGTAACCACTTACCATCAGGTGGCTGGGCTGCTCGTTTCTTTCCTATTCACATAAAAAACCCTTACGGTTTTTTTATCTAAATATAAATAACATGTAACAAACGCGCTAACAAAAACTTGCAACTATCAAATTCAAATTCAAAATCATTTAATCATATAGGTATTTAGTAAATACACTTATGAACGTCATTTTTTGCTTCTACCGCCGTTTCGAAAAGGTGCTTTAACAATGAGGAGAAGAAACGGCGAAAGAAACTCCTCAGCACATCTTTTAAACAACATATGGTAATTACAAAAGTTTAAAGTTTAAACCTGTGCGGAACTGGTTTCGACACTAATTTTGTCCAGGCATCCTTGTCATTCATTTACTCATCTATACTATAATATCCCTTGCCTATAAGTTGTGTTTTAATGCGACGCTTAAACGTTCCAATGGGCAACTCGCGTAACGACTTAGGAATCTTATTGTAAAAACGAACTCTAAGCCCCATAAAGGAACGTTGAACCTTTTGAAGACGAAATGCAGATGTAACCAAATTATGCATATTTCTTGTTTGATGGTTGTGTGTATCACTTTTCTGCTTATACGTATTTTTTTTTAATAAATACTAAATGACTATATATATACTGACTGGCTACGGTGAGTACACCTATTTCTTTAAATTTTTCTTTTAATGACTCACGCGACTTTAATTTGTATATAGCTTTAATTGCTCTTTTCTGTAATATAAATATTGAATCAATGTCCGCTGATTTACCCCACATTAGTATACCGTAAGACATAAGACAAATAGGCAAAATAAACTAGTCTAGCTGTCTCTACATCAGTAATCAGTCTTATCTTCCTAATAGCGTAGACAGACCTACTAAGTTTACTTGCGAGAACCGATATATGGGCGCCCCACTGAAGCTTACTATCTATGTAAGGTGATATCTAAAAAACCTGTGGATTGTTCCATAGGCAGTGATTCGTTATTTAATTTAAAGATTTTGCCTACCTTCTGCACATTTGGTAGAGCAAACTCTATACATTTCGTTTTATTGGCATTTAGAACTAAGTTATTTATTGTAAACCAATGCGATACATGGGACAAAGCACTGTTTACATCGTCAAAATTCAATTTATTTCTTTCAGTCTTAAATATTAAAGATGTGTCATCAGCAAAGAGTACAATATTAGCATGTTTGCTAAAAAAATACTTCAAATCGTTAATATAAATCAGAAAAAGGAACGGACCTAGAATAGAGCCCTGTGGAACACCCATAACAATAGACGATCCCGATGATTTATATATATATATATATGTGTGTGTGTCAGAAGGTCTAGTGTACTCACCTCGTCCTGCGCCTCGGTCCTCAGCACCCTCGTGAGCACGCTCCAGTTGGGCGGCACGGGCGGCGCCGGCACCGGCTCCGGGACGTCCTCGTCGTCCTCCTCGCGGTACAGCGGGTTCCGCGCCGGGGGTAGTTCCGGCAGCTGCGGCAGGTCACCGCCCGGGTACACCGCGCCCGTCTGCTTGATCAGCTCGGGAGAGAACAGGTCGGGGCCGCCCTTGCCTGAAACATGAACGATTAATGAATCTCTACTGGCATAATAACTATAGCTAGATTATACCTCAACGATGGGATAGAAATTTTGTTGTTTAAAAATTTAAAAATAATGTTTTATTAATTCTCTATTTGTAAGTTTTCTCGAGAGACAGGCAGCTACTGAAGTAATTTTGATGCGATTTTCACATTTGAAAAATTTATGTAATCGACTTAAAAGTGCAATATGTGACATATTCAACGAGATATCAAACGCTGTTGCACCGGAGTAACCTGATTTATCATATAATAAGATTATATTTTAAAAGTAACTAGAAATTACTAAATAGTTTACCAAAACGTGGACGAAATTAAATTTTAAATAAGACTAAAAATAAAATATTCCAGACCTACTCCGATAGCAGTTAAGTCTCTAGAAATGTTCCAAGTTTCCATCTCAAGGTTTCCCTGTACCAATCGCAAAGCTAATTAACAATCCAAACGCCTTACGACGATGGCATTGCGAGCGAAATCAAAAAACCGCCTCTCAAACGAATCGTTGTCAAAGTTCTCCCACTGCACAAATCCATATAAAACCACCGACCCAACATTGCAATATAGGTTGTACGCACCGATGAACTTCTGCGGCGGCAACGACAAGGGCACCCTCTCCATCTTGGGCGTGAGCGTCATCCCGGACGCGCTGCTGATGTCGGAGAAGTTCTCCCACTGCGCGTCGGGCAGCGTGTGGTTGCGGATGGTGACGTCGAACTGCGGCGGCGGCGGCGGCACCTGCCGGTACTCCGTCACCAGCCGCTTGTGCCGCTCGATGTCCTCGATCGTCTTCTTCTCTGTTATCGTACGGAGGAACACGTCGTCGACCACGTGCGACGTGATCTCTGGTTTCCTGGCGATTGAATGCGTTATGTGAGCCACGCCGATTGCTGTCGGCCGCGGGCGTTGATACAAATCAGCAAACACAGACCGAGATTGATTTTACGAGGTCCGGATTTAAATCTTGCACGTTTTTAAATGATGTATTTTGGTGATGACTTGTTAGTTACTTCGGTGAAGGAAAACACCGTGAGCATAACCGAGAGTTCTCCATGATGTTCTCGAAGGTGTGTGAATATGACAATTTATGGTTCGGTTTCCGAGTAGATTACCTAAGCTTATGATAATTAATTTGTCATCACCGTTCAACCCCGACGTTGGGATAGCAGACACGCACATCATCATAAATCACCAATATCGAAAAGTTTGTATACATATTCCATTTGAAAGTCTGTCTCTGCAGAAAACTTTGTAGCTTGGTCGGTAGTGACCCTAATCACTAACGAACCCAGGGTCGATTCCCGGTCGGAGACATTTCTGTCATAAACAAAAAATTTATACAAAAAACTGAATGTTTGTTTGTAGGGGCCACCGTCGTGCTAAGAAACAGAGAGTGTATTCATCAAGCGTGCATACCTGGCCGGCATGATGGGTGTCTCCGGGATGGGCTCGAGGCTCTCCATCAGCGTCTCCTGCTCCTCGGTGAGCAGCCGCTCCGTCATCACGGGCGGCGGCGGAGGCGGTTTCTACAAACACATGCACTTCCTCAACTTTGTGTTGTTATGATATCCTAATAAAATTCCAATATCGTACACATCAATTTGACACACCTTCAATAAAATCTTCTTGATAACATCAGTAAATATTTCCTCTCATGATTTTTCTGAGCGATGAATTCAAATTTACTCGACATATTTAACGATCAATTATTTTATGACCATTTTTGAAATAATATTATTTGAATAATAAAAAATACATATAAACGCAGTATTTTTTCCTAACTATCTCAAGTGAAACAATACTAAATATTAAATTTTAGTATGATAAGTTCTCAGCGACTCTCGCGGACGACACGCATAAGACGAGATGATATTTAGTTTGATTATATAATGAAGTGTGAATCGATGAGTACGAGGGAGGAGGGTACCTTGATGTGGAACATCCTCGCGTGCGACCCGTCCGTCACCTCCGTCACGGAGTGCGTGTCCGTCATCTCGGTGTTCAGCGACACGATCGAGCGCGGCCGGCGCGCCCACTCCTGCTGTCCAAACGTGGGGTTGTGAGTGGGATGGGTGTGGGGTGCCGTGCTTAGTGCCGTGTTAGGTTACTGGTACGATGGCTCGGTTCGAGTGAAGTGCGGTTAACAAAAATGCGAATGTTTAACAGTTTATAAAATGGTAACAAGTTTTTAACTGTTATTTTTTAAACATGCTTTAGTGGCGCCTCGAACGTAGATCTACCCACTAACGAATATTACAGATATCAAAGGTATCAAAAACAAATATCGTTGAATCCGATGTACGCGTTTTAATCGGGGATTTTATGGAGCTCTGTAACCGTAGCCGAATCTATCGGATCTCCGAAACAAAAATATATTCAACAAAAATAAGTTTCTAATCATTTCGGATAAGGGCAGAATCTAAATTAAACACTTTATGACACGTTTTCGCTAGGTTTTACAAAATAATTTAATATCCATAACCGTAACCGGTAAAATATTATTCATATATCCGTATCTAGATCCGAAATTTCATATCCATAACATCCCTAGTTTTAATGTTGCTAAGTTGAAATTCATTGCATCGTGATAAAATAAATACAAGAGATACTTTGGATGCTATCTACTGTCGCAAGACAATCTGTCGACAGACAGACAGCACGGTACAAGCGCGGTACAACTTGGCGGAGTTTTTGTAACTATAAATATAGTCGAATATGTCAATACACTAGATTCCAGCGTCGCATTCGGGTGTACAGGTAGATTTGAGCGGTCGGAGTACTACCTGTCGGTCCCTGCTGAC
>PDGT01000154.1:68385-180427 GCA_003671415.1 Megathymus violae | reverse complement strand
CATCGCCATGTGTCTGTGGACACGGCGACCGTCCTTACATGCGACAGTGTCTCACGATAGATGGTGAAACTCGTATAATACGATTTACTAGGAGCGTGTTTAATACATTCGATTACAATTCAGAAAAAAAAACATAATGCCATAATGAGTGAAATTTGAATCCAACCTTAAAGAGCAGCTTTGTCTGTTCACAACAGTTGTCACTCGCTTTGGTAAAGGAACGCATCGTGAGGAACCTGGTGAAAACGTTCTCAACGTGGTGCTGAAACGTTCTCAAAGGTATGTGAAGTCTCAAAACCCGCACTTGGCCAGCGCGACTAGTCTTAATTCCTTGGGCTCTGAGAGGAGATTTAAGCCCAGCGGTTGGGCAGCGGGTGGCAATGATGGAATCGTTCATGCTGACTATTGGCAAGACGTTATTGCCTAAAAATAAAGACACAGATCATCGAGGCGAGCGGAATGCGTGGCTGTAGTCTGTGTCGTTTTAATTTTAACAATAAGTGGTGAAACTGACGGTGGTAGGTACCTGACGCTGCCGCCGTCGACCTCGGTGGCGGTGAGGGTGGACTGCGGGGAGGGCGGCGCGGGGGGCCGCTGCACGCGCACGCGCACCTCGAACGCGGGCGGCGCCGCGCCCGTCGCCCGCGCGGCCGTCTCCTGCGTCTCGCCGTAACCTGCACACACATAGCACACATCACACACATCGCACATACATAATATATACTGGATGCAGCTGGCATCTCAATCGCGGACGTCTAGATGTCCTGATTGAATAAAGTTTTTCTCTCAGTGGGTGAGAAGTTAAAATGTGTCATTGAAATTTGGAGCAGTATTACATGAATTAAATATCGCTAGAGTACTTTTTAAATGTAATCTTCTTTTATTACAGGTTTCTTAAAAATATAATAAAATGTAATCTACACCACAATGACCAGGGATGTTTTGGAGCTATGTAACCGTAAACAGAACTATCGGATATTAAAAATTAAGATATATCCGAAGCAGTAACCGCATCTGATAAAAAGTTTCGTATAACTACGCATGGGGGCAGGGTTTAAATGAAACGACGCGATGACAGTTTTCGCCGGCCGTCCTGATACACTGAGCGCGTCGCTCACATATTAAGACAGATTTATTATTTAGTTTTGAAGGCTATCGTATTTTTTTGTGACTGTAATAGGTACTACATAATACCTATAAATAAAATCACAGTTGGAAATATATTATAAAATTTTTTCCAAGTCCTAAGCCATCCAATATCCGTAAATGAAAATATCTGAAACAATCGATGTAATAACATATCTGTAACCGAAACCATTAAAATATTATTCATATCCACATCCAGATCCAGATCCGAAAATTCATACACATAACGTCCGATAACATAATATGTAACATTTAAACTAACAACATTTGAATTGACATTAGATAATAATACTGAGCAACATTCAAAGATACCTTCGCTATGGTACTCGTCGATCATGAAGCCCTGGTTTGCGTGCGCGTGCTCCGCCTCGCTCGGCGTCTCCGAGGGGTAGTCGGAGGGGATGGTGTCGGACGCCACGCTGGCGCTCTCCGCCCCCGCGGGGTACACTGGGTGCGCGCGGGGGATCTTCACTTCTGTCACCAACAATATACGAATTCAATTAATCTGGCGTAAATCATTTCGCTTACAACGGTACAAGCCGGTGCTGCCACGCAGCGGTAAAAGCTTGGAACAATCTCCGGCTAATGTGACAAGGCACTGCGCGGTCCGCATTGAAATGAAATGAAATAATATTTATTCGAAGTTGGTTTTTTCAAACACATTTCGAACGTCAAACAGCGCCATCGCTTCAACAAATCCCCACCGTGAGCGGTCCCGGAAGAAGAAGCAGCACGAAACTCCCGAGAAGTTTAAAATTTAAAAAATCATGTGATCAAAATACATTTTGTACATGGAATGTACTTAATACAGTTTACTGAGTCCTGTGTGCGAGTGTCTAAATGAGGAACAAAGAAATAACCTGTTAATAACGGATGTTTAGGGTTTTATTATTTTACACCTATCTTACACTTATTAAGTGCCGTATCACAGACGCCTACGGCGAACTAGACGTAAAGGTTCATCTATCATTAATACCTGTCAAATGTCAACTACTCTCGATATCAAATATTCTCCTCCGGCTTTTCTTGTTACTCCTTCTAAGATTGCTCATCGTATTGACTCGATCGCGATGGCACACTTTGACTTCAAATAAGTGTATAATAGAAAAACGTCAGTCGAATAAAAGTTTAAATTTCAAAATATCTGTGTAAAATACAAAAATCATAAGTCCTTAAAATGTAAACGTAGCAGTTGAAATGCTTAAAATTATATGCATTTAAAATCAACTTCCAAAAGAACTGACCCTGGATGCTCTCCCTGCTGATGATGGAGGCGGAGGAGTCGTCGATGAGCCGGCGCGGCGCGGGCAGAGCGCGGCGCCGCAGACACAGGTACGAGACGCCCAGCCCCAGGAGCAGCAGCGTTAAGAACAGGATGGCGCAGATGATCATGAGGATGTGCGTGCCCGCCAGCGGCGCCTTCGCGGGCAGCGGACCCGCCTCGGGCCTGCAGGGATGATACGTTTTATGTATACGCGCTTATATCAGAGAACGCAATAGCATCGTTGTTGTATATGCAGACCGATAGTACCTAATAGTAAGAGGTCACCGCTGTCCATGGAAATCAGTAATATCAACAATGTAATGCCGGATAAAGAGGAAAGGATGAACCTGGGTGTTATGATGTTACCAGCAACCGAACTATGGACCTATACCTATACTATTATAAACAGAAAATGCGAATTTGTGAGTTTGTGTATATGCGAAATGTAATCTTCTGAATCACGGCGCGTATTTGGAAAATTATTTTACCATTTTAAAATTATATTGTTCCGGATGGTTATGCATTTAAGTATATATAATTTATCGGTTTTTGGCTTTGTTGTAATTTTGTCTGCATTTAATGGTGTAACGCGAAAATTACTGAACAGATTAAATTGAGATTGTGTATGTTTAGACACCATAAAAGTCAACGTCTATGATATTTGTTAGCTAAAGCTGAATCTGTTACCGCGGAATAACGATTAAAAGTTCGTATGGAAGTTCTGTAAAACATACTAAAAGTTATTTTCATCCTATCTATTCCAAAAGAGACAAAAAGTTCCTCCATAAGGGCGAGCGAAATTGGTCATTCTGGCGCACTTAAAAATGACGAAATGACTTTTAAATTTGAAACACTATTTAAAGGTTTGAACGTAATTCGCTTGGATAAAGTCCTGGCCGGTGATAAAATAGCGCGCCTGCCGACGCGGCAATGGTTAACCAAATTTAAAAAAATACGCGAGAATAATCCGGTAAAAATAATAAAGATCCGGTGTGTAAACTTAAGTTAGTAAGTGGCAGTGGGCGGAACACGTAGTTGGGAGAACCGATGGCCGTTGGGTCGGAAAGGTTCTCGAATGGCGACCACGCACCGGACGACACTCCGTGGGTAGACCCTCAACGAGATGGACCGACGATATGGTGAAGGTCGCGGGTAGCCACTGGCCGAAGGCAGCGCAGGAGCGATCGTCGTGGAGATCCTTGTGGGAGGCCTATGCCCAGCAGTGGGCGTTGTCCGGCTGAGATGATGATGAATTATGACGTGTAAACTTTTTTCATATATAAAGGATATTCTCCAATGTTCTCAAAGCGCGAGAGCGATACGTATATGTTGCGTCGATAAGAATACAAAAGTATGTGGAGTTCAAGTCAATTAGCCACGTTAAAAGCACTACTGTGTAGACTAGCCTCGAAGCCATCGTTAATTGGCACCAGCCCAAAACATTGTTCCCTTATCGGATCAGCGCTCCGAGTACAACGAAGGTTGCGCTCGCCGAGGCTGCGGCGCGTAAAGCCGCAATTAACATACGTACATACGTACATCGCACATGGATCGCTCAGACGGATCCTTTATGATTTCGATCATGATCCGGTTATCGAAACGGAAAACGGAACGCGATATAAATGTGCTATCTATGCGTATGTGATGTGTCTATGTGATAAAGATCATAATAACCTATAACAGACCCACTGAGGCCATGGTTAAGTTCAGATTTCCTGTTAGAATTAAAGGAATTATCGCCAAAGTTATTTAGTACGCACTTTATATGTACATACGATTAGATTGTACGTACCGTACTGCATTTAAGTGAACACTAAACGGTCAAACCCGTTCCCTATGCCAAAACTCTATACCAAAATTCCACATATATAATTTTAACATCACAATGTAAGACCAGAAAACGAACATTTATCTACCACATATTCTTAATTAATATCGATACCCAACAAACGAGCAGACGGACCATCTGATAGTAAATGATAATTTCCCTTCAAGGACATCGGTTACAGACCTAGAAGAAAGTGACAAAATCACTTGGCTTCCCGAAATTGCGAGCGACACATTAAAACATTTTCATGGGCGGTTCTATAAGGCTGGTGACTAGCTAGACAGAAGCCCTGCTACCATACAAGAGTACTCGGGAGATTAAACTGGGTGGTACAGAGTCCAGTAACCTACAACGAGAGAGACTGATAGCCATAGCATTGTCAGTGAAAGTGCATGGAACCTATTAATTCTCAAACTTTATCAGCTCGGAACTCCTCACTTGACAGGTGAAGTCATTGCAAGCTGCGCCGAAGATCGACAATATAAAGTAATAGACCATATTTTTAAACAAGGTTCCTAAGTAACTACCACTTACTTAGCTACGTAAGGATTGAAGACTGGCTTGGGCACAATGGGGGGCGGGTAGCGGCACACGATGGTGATCACCTCGTCACCGTCCATCTCCAGCCCGGGATGGAAGCGCACCACCACGTTATTGGTGAACACCCTCAGAGGGTCCTGGGGAGAAAGTAGATCTTATATTTATAGGAGTTGCCAACATACTGAATTAAGAGAATTGCTCATAACCCTTATAAAACTTCTACGCCATATCAGTATTAAAACTGTAGTCTTTTGGAATCTGCAGTCTGTAGTCTGTGATTATACTTACTATAATCTATTTATTCGCATTAAGTCAACCATACCTTTGTGTTATCTACCTATTCCTTCTTTGTTAAACTCTATGGAGCGTAATTAATTTTATTTTGCGAACAAACTTTATTTACCATTTTCACTAAATTCGTAATTATACCCAAAATTGAGTCGCACTATTAAGTGGTCTGGTTTCAAGACCGCGCTATTTTCCGACCTATAAACCTTGTGTGGATTGGATTATGATTGATTTCGTTAGCTGTGCATGAGTGCATTATACGAAGACACGTCTCACATTCTCTGTTCCTTCTGAAATAAGCTTGAAATTACACAAAAATTCAAGGTCTCTATATTTTTATATCATCGTTTTGCCTCACCTGCTTAGTGCCGCAGCCCTTCAGGGGCAGCTCCAGCTTGTAGCTGGTGGCGCCCTTACCGACCACCTGGCACGCAGAGTGGCGGTCGAAATCCGCGTACGCGATGCCATAAAATTTCTCGTTGAATTTCAGCTCCACCTGTAACAACGTATGTTTAAATATGAAGCTATTAAGCTTTAATGAGTCCGTTTTAATTGAACGAATAAGAAAAGTTTTATATGTTTTGTGTTGTGTTGTGTTGTGTTGTGTTGTGTTGTGTTGTGTTGTGTTGTGTTGTGTTGTGTTGTGTTGTGTTGTGTTGTGTTGTGTTGTGTTGTGTTGTGTTGTGTTGTGTTGTGTTGTGCTGTGCTGTGCTGTGTTGTTTTGTATACCAAACAAAGCTACCGATCCTGACTAATATTGTTTACATACATCAAATGCCTTGTGAAGTTATAAGACCTTCAGAAACGTGGCAGAACAGCTAAAGTTGAATCCAACAATTCCACCCAGTAAATTTGGGGAAAACCGAGTAAAACAGACAGACAAGCAACGGCTTCTATTAGACTTCTGTTTAGCGATCGGTGTACGGATCCATGACAGAAGTGACACTGTAACTTTTGAATTTCAAACCTGCATAGATCCGGCCGCGCAGTTGAGCGTCGCTCTTGTTCGGTTCAGGTAGATCACTGGGCTGAGGTCATCTAGCTTCGTGACCTGCCAACAAAATAACAATTTGGACGAAACTTGTTATAGGGCAGTTGAGATCCGATTTTAATCATAGGATATACACCAGAATCGTTTTTTGATTAATACTAAATATTCTTATATGAAAAATTGTCACAATTATATATTAGAAATATATTATTATAACACTCTTTAGGTTTACAGTTATACTGCAGACAATGAAGAGAAAAACTTATTTTCATGTACTAGGATGATATACATATAACAATATTTCGTTTTCGAGAGGGAAAGTAAAATGAAAACAAAAGTTAAAACAGCTATTGAGAATTATCGCATTCAACCACTTCGATACACCACCGACGTAAAACACCCAGCCGATAGCGCGCACGTTAAAAGCTCTTTGATCCAAAATTATTATATTTGCGTTACTTTAAATAAGTATTATCGGAGTATCGCCTCCGCTGCCGCGACGCGGCGCGGCCCTCGCATAAATCCATTCAAGTAATTGCTGCCGCGGGCTACGTCTACAAATTCCTAACGTTCCAGTGCATTATTATAAAGTGGCATCGTTAATTGTAACCTGCAAAGAAGATTTAAATACACCCAGTTGTTAACAAAAATTTAGTTACGCAATCACACTAAAGTGACCTTATTTTAATTGGATTAGGAAACCAGAACATTTTAGCATTATCTGCATTAACGTCTACATTCAACATACAAAACGATATTTAATTACCTAAATCTATGCAATTGAACGCAGCTGTGTATCCATCATTTAGTATAAAAAATCTCAGTTACAAGTCGTCATACCACCCATATCTATTCCACTGTAAGACTCGGATCTTCTTTCAAACTATTACGGTTAAGACCTTAGTATAAATCCACTACGTTATCACTGCTTTTCTTGATCCACTAATTAATTGGATTGTTTATACAACTCAACAAGGCGGGTTTTTCAGAGAATAGTTTTGGAATCCGTCGTTTGTAAGAACGAATGTTAATTACCTTTCCATCTAAAACAGTTTGGTCTGGCAAGCCTTCGCCCTGATACTCGATGTTGTTGGCCTGCGAACCGTAGTTGGACTGCGCCCGCGCAGCCGCGAGCGTGCACGCCACTATGTACCAAAGTAACGCCATTTTTGTTCTGGAAAAAAAAACAAAATTATTTTTCATTTTATGCATTTCCCGGGTCGGTACTAGGGACACGGAATATCTTGCTAGATGCAAAGATGCATAGACAACGGTAAATACCCCCTAGTCTTTCCTATAATTATTTAGAATATAAGGGAATTTGGAGTTGCAATTATATTGGAAGCTCTAGGCCCCTAGTCATCTTTCTCCCCTCTAAATTGACTGCCTGTTATCTAAAGCTACCGAATGTTATTAAAAGAAAAGAAGAAGATTAAAAAAATGTACTAGGATCCTCCGAAATGACATCAAGGACCATTGCGCTGGGGAAATCACAATACATCTGTCTTCACCGATCCGGTCGGTCCTCGGTGGGAGAAATTTGCCTCCATATGCCAAAACCAAGATTTAGTCAAATTATTAGTGAGTAATAACTACGTATTAATAGCTACGATTCAGATACATTTGTTTTCAGATATAGCGTGTTTTTTAAAGTAATATAATTTCAAACTTAAAAACTTAAACTCACTTAGCGAAGATTTAAACACGAGTATGCATATGATATGAAAATTGTATTCAAAACTTGATTAACAAACAAAAAATCAACTCGGAGATCGATTTCAAATTAACATCCAATTTCACCGAGCCAATAAACCACATAAATTTAATTATTCATAGAAAGTCCCGCTTACCACAATTAGAACTGACTTGTAACAAACCTGTCTAGAATCTCACATCGACGAACATTTCAAAGTAAAAGCGCGGTTTTTGCAAGATTTCTATACACAGCATAAGTTTCACCTTACAACATAAAACACCATAGTCATTATCTCGTGGCAACAATACGATAATGCAAGCAATAAACACGGAGACAATGAGTATGCGTAATTTGATTTTTAACATATAACAAATTAAATTTAAATTAATTGGGTTCATTAAATTCGACTCTTAGTATTTGCAATTTTCTACAAATACATTTAGGGCGGAATAGGCTTTACCGTATAACTCAAAACTATGTAAATCAATCTTCTGTCATAATCCACCATAGTCACAACCAGTCACTATTCTAGAAAGGCGCGATAATGGGAGGAGTTAACACCGTGAACTATAAAAAGATGTAAAACTCTTAACAAATGGTACCTGGTGGAAACTTTAAAAAAAAATCGACGACTCGAAGACTTATTTCAAATAGTACCTAGTCAAAAGCGAATTAACAGTCATTACCACTTTAAACCATAGAGAATACTGAATACTGGTTTTCGATGTCAAAAGACCTAATTTTAATCGACTACAATTTAGTAATTTTAGTCGATCTACTGATACGGGGTAACGGGATTGAATCGTGAACGGTCCTGTATCTTCAAATTACAAGCCTGTGTCTATTATGAATAAATATACTTCGATGAAAACAACATGAGAAAATCTTCATACCTAAGAGTTCTCAGGACATTAACTGTGTCAGGTCTACCAACCCCCGCTTAGCCGTTGTTTGGTTACTATTCTAAGGGATATAGCGAGAGGAAATCTAAGCCCAGCAGTGGGTCAATTACAAACGGTATTAATGATGATGAAGCTGTCGCTACTTGTAAAAGTACACCGTAACAGGGATCCAGAACCTCTCTTTTACATCAACTCAAGCGGATACTTGGTAATAACTCAAATTGTATGTCAAATGTACTTTTTACTGTTGCCTTGAATTGCGTATTCGGCGAAACAATCAAGGAAATGCGAAGTAATAAATACAACTCAATACTGAGAAATGAATTTCAGTGTACAGTGAGATACCTATTAGCGGTTATTCCTATATTATTATTGATTTATAAATACACCCGTGCATATAATTAGTCAACAACACACAGACCTAAAAACAATATAGCTATATCTATACCAATGTTATAGAGAGGGTGTTCGATTTTCACGTCTGTGTATACGCGGAAAGCAATCTCCGGAACCATCTGTCTGTCAAAATGGGATAATCTCAAAAATCATTGCACAAGTTTTCATACGGTTTTTACACTGTCACACGACAAAATTTAGGTATATCGTAACACTTAAAAAAATGCATAAATACCTTTATCTTCCAAATTGGCATTTTATTGTTCTAATGGTGCCGCCACACTGCACTTATAAAACGTTTTAAAACATTAACGAACACTACCACTTACTAGCACATGTCAGAATTTGTTATGATTCGTTACATGTTTCCAGTGCTCCCACACTGATGAAAACGTTGTAACATTATTTTGTTTTATAACTATCAGTTTCAACCTACTTTTCTATTTAGGTAACTGTGATGTTATCGAACACTGTTCATAAATGCCGCTGAACTGAGCGGCACGGATTGATCTACGGACTGCACTAGAATCATACACGAGCGTACGTAATATCATAACGAACTTTCCTCCCCGCACATCCCGCAGTCGATCGCGGTCATGTTGTTTAACGAAAGTTATAAATTGTTACTATAAATCCAGTGACATTAGTGTTCAATAACACGAAGTTTTATTACGTTTGCTTCCAGTCGTGGTATAATGTTAACTACCGAATCTTCAATAACAATAAGGTGAAAAGTACATGAAGTACGCCGCGAGTCAGTCAAAACGCGACTTTAATAAAAATTATATTTACTGTATAGTAATTACTGATGTAGTATATTAGTGCGAATTGTAGTGAAAGGGTTACCGATTAAGACATGAACAATGTGGCTTCCTTTTTGTAGAGGCAATAGAAAAGTGTTATTAATGGAAATATTTTTACGTAAAATTCGTTAAATTTTTAAATGAAATAAAACTTCTTATTAATTTTATAAGAAAGGTCGCAATTATGATAAGGAACAACTATGTGTTCTAAAAGTCAACATATTTTTTTTGTATAGATTTGATAAAACTCGTCAACACAGCGAGCTTTATGTGACAATATAAGCAAATAACAGTATAAATGTTTTACAGATAACCTTAAAGTAAGGACCACAAAAACAAACTAGGTAGACGAAAAGATGTCCGAAAAATGTAAAGTAATAAAGGATATACGCACCCTTAGAATGAAAGTGACTTAACTCAAAAATTACAATTTATGGGAAATGACGAAGAAAGTTTTCAAAAATGTATGGTCTTGAGAAAATTTAAAGAGACTGATGTATGAGGTGTTCCTTTTCTCCCTTTCTCACTCATAATTCAGGCTCTTTTTCTCCATGGGGTTTTAGAGTAGGCTTTTTTAAGTAAATTTTTAGTAAAATCTGGAATTTCAGGAATTTTGAGTTGAGTCACTGTCATTCTAAAAGTGCAATATATGGCCATAAAGGGTTTTTATGATAACATAGGGCATAGGAGAGTAAGTTAAGAGGAGAATAAGGAGAGAAACAAAAGGCGTATAATCACATCTGAATAGGCTTTTTCTTTTAAATGCTACCTGCACCATCCAATTTATCGTCGTTCATCTGAGATTTCGGGAACATTATTTTTCAATTATCCACCATCTTACAATCTTCAGAATAAGTAAAACTATAAAAAAAGTCTAAGTTTGAGAAAATAAAATATTAGATATAAATCAAAAAAGTAATAAAAAGAAAATTACCAAATTGACATTATTATTATTATTAACTAAGGACTGAAAAGTATTTGAAAATAGAGATCGTAAAGTTTCAATCCAGAACATTTTAATGCGTATATGTTATCAACATCATAAAAACATAATTGAATGTTTGCTAAAATCGGACGTAGGATGCGTAAGTGGAAATCGTACTAATGGAATACACTTTTACAAATACTTTTAGTACATTACGCCAACAGATATTTAAAACACCGAAGCGCCCCTTGCGATTATATTAAAGCTTTGCGGCACAAAGCAACATTATTGCAACAAGTGCACCCCATACGCGATTGTATAAATGTTTACGTAAAAAAGGCCACAAGTGGGCGTTTATTTAATTTGATTGCGTAACGCGAGTCCGTTGGTTGCGTGCTGCGCGTGGGCAGAACGTAAGATGTACTTCCAAATGATCAAACCCCGGTATGCATGGTCATTTCGATTCAGAACGTGTAAATTTTAGAACGAACTTCCTTTTACGGTGCTATTAGACTGCCTTACCACCGAGGTGCTTTACCACCGCCTTACCATAAACGGTATTTACCTCACGTGACCACTCAACGTGTAGCAAATATCAAAACAAATCAATATTGAAAAAAGGTTTGATCAATTTTCCATTTTAAACATACTATATGTGTCTACAGGTTGCAACATATGAAATCGACACAAATAATCAAGAACCTTTCGCTGAAGGAACAGGGTCCTCAACCGAACTACGAGTATAAATAACATTGTCGATCGTCAATGATAAAATGTAAATCAAAAAAGGAATTTCTTTCGCCGTTTCTTCTCCTCAATGTTAAAGCACCTTTTGGAAACGGTGGTAGAAGCAAAAAATGAAGTGCATAAGTGTATTTACAGAATACCTATATGATTAAATGATTTTGAGTTTGGATTTCAATTTGATAGTTAGGTCAGTGTAATGGTAATGAAAGAAAGATCTGTAAGCCTTAAATGTCCATCGCTGATACCTAAAGTCTAACACAAATCTATGGATTCTATAAACATTCACTGTAATGATGACAATGTCGTTCTGTTGCTCATTTAACTCATATTCTAGTGGCGTCTTGCTGTTTCTACGAAATATCCTTGTAAAAATCTATTCGTTGTTTTGTTAATTTGTGTTGAGACTTTATGAACATAAAGACTTTAAAATAGAAACATATGAATCTTATGAATGTGTTGTTTTAAATTTAATTATTGTTAATCCAAAAATCGAAAACACACACACGTAGACGAACTCGCTCAGGTTTAATTTATCTGTGACAACAAAAGGAGACTTCAAAAATTAAGATATCAGTGTGACGTAACATACGCATGTTTCCTTATACGGTCCCCTGTGTTTGCCAATTTTCCGTGAAACTAAAACGTAAATTAGTCTTACAAGTTCTGCGGCACACATATGTTGTTAAATGGCAAAAACTACTTTATAATCAGATAACAGGGTCATCCACCAGTTTGCATTTGATGACGAGAACAAAGTGCGTGTGGGTGCTACATCCCGCCCACCCGTACCCGGCTTAAGCCAGCACCCAATGACATGTAACAGCTGATATTATAAGCTGTAGTACAGACAGGTAAACAATTTATAATTATAAACGGTGATAATTATAATTACAAGAAGTTCCTGTTAAACGAGGTGAAGAAAAAGAAAAATGTGTTCTTTTTGGCCGACTTTTTGGTTCTCAATTCGTTTGTATTCTGTTTTCTCTATGTCTGTTGTAAAAAATAATTACTACTATGCTAAAATAATATACTGTAATTTCATTTCAATAAACTGCCGTTTACCTGTTTACATACAATATATAACAATTAAATATTCTTTTAATTATTAAGTAAAGACGAATTTAAAAAATCATTCTCAGAAGTTAATCCAAGACGGCGTTCATAAATACGACTCACATAGCTATGTTTTGATCGTAAGCATAATGTTCCATGACGGGCACTGTTGGAAATTTTTTTAAACTGATTTTAGAAATAACGCGAGCAATAAAAACACACGCGGCGGTAATAATTTTCAAGTTAATTTAGTACAGTGAAGCTGACTTTACTTGATCAACGAATGGCCTCCGTGGGAGCGACCATCACTCGGCGGGCGGCAGACGGTGTGTAAATGTGTTAATTAAATCACCAGCGCCACTCAAACTGAACTGACATGTTGACATGTCGTCAAACTGACGGCGAAGATACTTTATTTACATAAAATTACATAAAACTCGGAGTACGCTGTGGCTCCCGATACGCACTATCATATACTTAAAAAAGGTACTTAATTATTACATATAACTTTTTAAATTTAGCCTCCCACGAGGTATCTGAGTTCCAATCCTAAGCGCCCGTTTAATTTACCTACTCGTATGTGCGAACGAATATTTTCTATGTATTAGGTAGACGAACGAGCAAGCACGTTTTCTGATTGTAAGTGATGACCGCCATCTGTGAATATTCACAACATCACCATATTACTCGGTTTGGTGAAGGACGAAATTAACAACCTGCAGTCCTGCATAATGTTCTCACTCGTACTGTTACGCCCTTATCTAACATCTGTTATTAGTAAACTAAATAATAAAAAATAATTAAACGATCTGTATTGATATACCTTAGCAACATTTTAACATTATCTCGCAAACCCTAAATGGAAGAATATTAAAAGGTTGTCCACAAATCATAAAATAAAAAAAAATAAAAAAATGTGTGCTGGGACACATAGTACAAGTGTTATCAATATTATAAAGAAAAAATCTTTGTATTTTTGTATGTTTGTAACGAATAAACTCAACTTAACAACTACCGATTTTAAAAATTCTTTCACCATTAGAATGTTACATTATCCCTGAGTAACATAAGCTATATTTATTACTAGAAAAAATAAGAGATTCTTGCTAAAGCTTCACTAATGTGAACAAAGGTGTAAAAAAATTTGCTTAAAAATTTCTTTCATCGCATACGCTGCGACAACTATTGATGATAGAACAAACATTTAAAAATAAAAGTACACCATACGAGGCCGGGGCGGGCCGCTAGTATTCAAGGAATCTACACTATGATAGATTAAGGAGTAGTTAAAATGTCAGCGTTTAAGTTTCTACGACGTTGACTACACAGGCACAAGATAAAACAATATCTCTGTATGTCTGTCTAAATACGATAATCTCAAAAAATACTGCATGAATTCGCATCCATTTTGAAGTATGGTATAAAACTTTAAAAACTATAAATCACCGGGTAAAACTAACAATATGTGTTTATATTGAGTCACTATCTGGGAATGAAATGATTGTTTCCAAAAGCGAAGAGTATGTATATATATATATTCTCGTTATTCGACCGGTGTAAGACAACTCTCATAAACATTTTATATCTGTTTTAACTCGAAAACCTCGCGGATGCAGTACCTGTATTCATCTCAACCTCTATCTATTTACTTGTAAGGCTGTTCTAGCTTAGTAACCTGTTTTGGCCAAATATAACTGTGCAAAACAAAATTCATTATTCATACCTAAGTGAGCACATTGACACCTACTTAAAATTTACAAACTACTCTCGCACACACGCACTCCCGCACTGGAAACAACCAAAATCAATTTATTAAAATAATATTGTTTTACGCCAGTGTAAGTATTAAATTTAGTAAAAACAAACTTTGTTATTGCAATGCCTGAAAAAAACTCAAAAACGATAATTGATCTGTGGCATAAACGTCGCGTCACATAAGACAACGTAAGGATCAAACAAACAAGTTAATATGCACCACAGATACGTTAGTTTTAGCGCAGAAGAGTTAGTAATTAGAAAGTATTTCCATGAAGGATAAGAATGTACTTAAATTAAGTGGAGCTAAACACTGGCTGGAGCGGAGTTGAGTTTTGTTCGCCATTCAAATCTCTCGTCTACGCTATGTTATCCTTGTACAAAATATTAATATTTCCTTTCTGTGCAGCTCAACCTATATCCACTGAAGTTGAGCGAAAACACGATACGAGAATAAAGATTTTCTATTGGTTTTTTCCTAAATCCTACAGGGTTGACTGAGGGTTGTACTCTGGGTGTATGTGGGTGTAGTTTGCCACTATGGACAACTGTGTCTGCCCGCAGTGTGCGATGTCACTCACACTAAGAACTAATATCAAAGCGTGACCTACGCTATTTATATGTCAAAACAGTTTCAAACCAAGGTTCCGATCAACAATTCAAAAGTTCCAAGGAGCTTCGTGGAACATACCATTTTGATCTGATAGCTAAAATCGCGTTCCATTGCTTTAATCATAATTACGAATTAGTCGTTTGTAGATATTATTGTCGAGCTGAATAACATTTTACGATAATAATCTATTAATGGAAAAAAAAATACATAAATTACTAGTACAGTCAGCAACGCAAGTGTCCGCAGTGACAGACATACGACACGTTGTGAAATAGTGCAGCGAGATACAATTGAATTGTATTTGAATAATACGCCTACTGAATACCTTACTATAGGGCACACCGTCGTACCGACACACAGTTTAGTAACATTGAATGAAGAATTTATAACGAAAAAACATCAAAGCAATCGAACTGAACCTTTTCGTGGCAAATGGTCATCGCCACCCATTCGAACACCGAAACATCACAGACGCATTCCCGGATAAGAAAGCGTAATAGAAGCTTTGTTTTCTTCTAAGCCAAGAATTATACGAAAAGAAATTTGCACGCGATCTGTTGTTAAGTCCATCATAGTTTTCGAGTCGCTGAGATCAAAATCAATCCAATCAGACCAATCAGATTGAATCAATCAGGAGTTGAAGTTGAAAAGTGGTTCTAATCAATGAGATTCGATGGTTTCACTGCGAAATTAATTGTGATTTTGATCTCTGAGACGCGAGAATGACCAGGCAACACACCACTCTTCTCTATCCACAGCTTTATATGTACAGTATATCTTTATCTACGAATACGTTACTTTTACAATAGGAATTCAGTGGTGTCAGTGCTTCTGCATATATTATTGTCTAGAAAAATAAAAAAAATGTAGGCATATTTACTATTTCAAATTGAGTTGTAGAAAGAGTCACTAACTTGCAACCGGGATTTGGGAAGGAGAATATTATTAGGAAAACATACATTTGAGCGTCATATTCAGTTAATTTCTTTGATTGTATGTAATATTTCAGTTGTATTGTTTTAATTATATTTTTATATGGCAACAACTTCGGCAGCGCGCGCGCACGTTAATATCTTAATTTTTTTTTATTGTAGAAACGTCTAAGTAATCCGTTTTTGTTTTTGTGTAAGTAGTCCGTATAGATATGGATAATGTACAATATATAAAAATTTGTCATAGATTTTATTTCATTATAATACAAAATACAAAGATCTCTTATTCAAATCTGTAACAAGACCAAAACTACTAAACCTATCCTACTGATAACATCATAGCGACATATGTATCATATTACATACAAACAGAGTAACTGACGCTTGGGGTAAGTAAACCCATTAAGCAAATAAAAATTCTTCCAGCTGCGTTCAGTTCAACGCCCCCAGACGTGCTGGTCCATAAATTTGGCAGTAAATGCATTTGCAAAATGACATTTAGAGATTTGCACGGGTCTCGAACCTTCCATACCTGTTTCGGAGACTGCAGCAACAGCGATGACGTCAGGGGAAGATTTTATAAACACAAAGACAGAGTGGAAACTGTACCAAATATTATCCTAAACATACGCTGAAATTTTGAATATTACTCCTATCAGTAACTTGATCTAATAAAATATAAAACTGCATATAATAATTTATGTAAGTAGCATAACTCTATCAACATTATGCCAACTATCTCTATTACAGTAGCAGATATGTGGATAAATAAAACTACTGGTTCCTTTCATAAGCTATAAATGTGCCGTCGCTGGCTTTAAATATTCTACTACAACGTACCTCACATGGTGTTGAAGCATATCACGTTGGCTAAGAGCGGATTGGCAGACTTAACACATAAAGAACATTATGAAGAGCCGTCCAGTAAAAGGTTCCCTTACTACGTCTTCCTTCACTGAAGCCAGCGTTAATGAATTTTTAATTTGTACTATGCACATAATTTGGAAAGTTATAAGTGCGTACAAGACTCAATATTGGCGCTCCCGATGTTCAATCCACTAAAACTATCTTTGCTTCTGCCTGTGCAACATATCCCAAAATAATGCAATGACACAATGTACAGTGTCAGGAAATCAATAAAAATAGCCACAGACGACAATTTTTTTTTTATGTCTGCATTAATCGCTTACTTAGGTAAAATATTGTAAAATTATACATTTTCAAAACCAGTAATTAGTTTACGTTTCTGGCTACTTTTACTGCTATGTACATACAATAACACAATTCAATTTATAATACAATTCAGCCCAACACCTCGCCAAATCTATCCCAGGCACATTAGCACACAGCGTGTACAATAATAGTGAGGAATACTAATAAAACAGAATTATCTTTCATTATTTTATAGCATACTACACACGGTACCTAATTACTAAGTACTATCAATCAACGAAATCGGTCTCCAGACGTCCAGCGGCGCTACTGAATGACGATTGCCTTAATTTAGTAACCAAAAAGTAAGTAACAAAATTTTAACGGTTCTTCACAGTAATTTGGACTATTCCGGTCAATAGTGTTGCTGTGTTGCTCGAGACGAAAGTTAATTCATAGACCACAGATGAAATAGAACGCTTTCGGCGGGAAATTCTTTTTTTTTCTTTATTCAAAGGAGTCGCTTTTTAATCTAGTTTCATACGAGTAGTGTACAGCGACAGTTACATTAATAGAACGACTTGCCCGTAAGTACTTCGCTTATAAAAAGTTAAATAACGCCTTAATTACTTAAAATATAGCCATAATAATCGTCTCTCCAGTTCCATAGCACTTAACACTTAAGTTGCGAATTCGCATGTACATTAAACCACGGCATTTTAATACTTAACCGTTTTTTATCATTTTGTAATGTCAAAGCGAAATTATTTTATGCCCCTTGTGAATTCTATAATATAGATATTTCCATCTGTTAATTTAAATTTATTGCAATAATACCGCTGAACGACAATTAATCCTACGTCTCGATAAAATTTATCGAAACCGGCGTTTAAGTCTAAGTATGAATGTAGAATTTATTAGCACGGTGAGAATTTTTTTGATTCTTAATATTTAAAAAAGTGTTCTATCCAATATATAGCAGTCAAAGGAGGATCTTTATCGGGTCATCTTCGGCATGAGAAGGTTCAAGAAAAAAACGTAAAATGTACATTAGAGATTTGCAAATAATTCACTACAATATAATCAATAGTAGCAGTACAAAATTCTGAGATTTTGATAAAAGACACTCTTCGCTGATAGTATTTTGATTGATGTTCAAGGACCGTCTTCAAAGCCCGCTCATCTTATATTACGCTAGAGCCAACAGGCATTCTTATTACGGAACTCGTTGCTTAAACTGCATAACAACTTATTATTCACTCATACAACTTCAGTTCAGTTGGTCTCGCTTCTGCCCCTAAAGCTATATTCTTAATACCGCTCCACACGTTGGCCCGGGCAGCCTCACAACCGCTAAGTGGTTGTGAGCAAATTATTTCGCCGGTACTACCGTAAACATGTCAATCTTAAATCAACATTTAATTCTGCAAAGTGTTAACACTTAAAACTTATTTCGAACAGGAGGAGAGATTATTATTATTTTGTTACTAAACGCTATGAAGCTAACCAGGATTTTTAGCACTGTTAGCACCCTTACGGTTTTTGCACAATAATTCGCATAATATTCCTCTAAAAATACATTCGCAATAATATTTTAGACGCTACTCTAAGTACCGAATTTCCGAAATACTAGCTCGGCTCAATTTACTTACTATCGAAATGCCACATATTAACCATAAAGAAAAAAAAAATAACATAAAGATCTACATGACAAGTGAGCATATGCGTGGCGCTGCGTTAAAAACTTATCCTTTTTTTTCCATCCCCTTACAATCTATAAGTAAAGGTGTCAATTTATGTGCTTTATCTTCGAATAGGTAGATAACACCAAATGGTAGCTCGTAAATATCAGCGTCGGACCTTGCGCAGTGAAAGGTTACGCGCTGTGGGCGAGCCTGCCCACGGCCTTGTCGATTTCAACTCGACTCGAAATGTCGCCTTCGATATGGTAACGTGCTTTTTGTAACATTACTCATTTTTTCGTGATGTATAATATTTGGAAATTGGCAATTACTTGGATGTTTAACGATTCACTCTGAATGTCTCCAAGTTGAACAATTTGAGAAAAAAAAGAGACCGTTGAATTCAGGGAGATGAAAATCAGGCGAAATGGAAAAAATAATGGAATATATTTTTAACTATAATGGATTTTTTGACACCGATATTTAGACCCATTTACATGGATCATACATTCATCATGGTCAAAAGTACCAAAAATCATGATAATATAAATTTAAAACCACTGAAAGGGCATGTCCAAAATATCAAAAATCTTAAATAAAATCTATGAGCGCCACAAAGTCCTTTATCCATTGCGTGAATAAATAGGTAGATAAAATAAATAAAAAAAATTAACCAGCCTACAATTGATCTAATCGGACACTACAACATTCAATAAAGCAATGAACGTAGTCCACAAGCTTAGAAAAGCTAGTGTCAATAAAGCTTTAAAAATGGGAACAAGAATGTTCGGGAATCATAAATCATATTCGATAAAAGAAACAAGTCCTATCGTGATTGCTGTTTGTGTGGCGACGTGCGCCTGCCTCTTGACCGGTCAAGGGGAGCGAATTTACATCTCCACAACGAGTACACCTACAGGAGTAACATCGGATTGAACGCGCTTCAAACCATTGGTGTTAAATTATAGCGTTCACGTAATTTCTTGCTCTTTGTTAGCCCGTTTTTTAATTCCAGATACTATACTAAAACTTGAAAATGAGTCTAAGACACAGGTCGTCTTGGTACTTCCCTATTGGACGTACATATTACGGTTGGAAACATTGTACTTATTGCATCCAAATATCATAACATCTGCATATCAAAATTTGTTCTGTGACAATTACGACAAATTATAAATTTACTTTTTAGTCATTTTCTATGTTCATACTCGTATGTAGTAGATGGACTATAGTATGGATTCATCTGATCGAAAGATCGTTCTGATCACCGTACTAGATCAGTAGTGATCTCGCCAACACTTTGGCAACACATATGTATAAACATTTCATGGTTAATTTTATTGCTTTATAGCAAAAGAAGTGTTGTTAAGGTTATTATGCTTCTTTAAATACTAAATATTAACAGAAAAGCCTTAAGGATCTATAAATTATAACAAAATACGCTTCAAGAACGTTAAGGTGTCTGAACTGTAAACGCTGCGGTTGGTGGGACGAGAACCAATCGAGCTAAACGCTAGGAACTTACATTGTTGCTGCTATTCCGCAAAAACCTTGAAACAGGATTATTATGTTCCCATGAATTAAATCAATTAAAGGATACCTCATAGACTTTTAGGGTTCCACATCCAAATATCAAAATTGAAACATGGACACAATGTATGTGTGTGTATGTTCATCTAAACTCGAGAACCGTGAGCCCAATTGATATGAAACTTTGCATACATACTCGTGTAAACGGCGATACGACCACTCCGACGGACATAGTTACGTTAGTGCCGGACAGGTGGCGCTGGTGGCACTGAGTTTAATCTTCAGAACCATAGGTCGAATTGATACGAAATTTTGTATATATGCATGTGGCAGTATTGGAACACTGGCTCAACATGGCAAAACAAAAAATATTGTATACCCAAGTGCTTTAGAATAAAAAAAATCATAAACAAAAAAAATGTTTTTATTTAGGTATTAAAAATGATAGATTTTTTAGGTGAAGCAAAGCGCAGCGGGCAACAGCTCGATTTTAAATGCCTGCCAATTTTGCGGACTAGTTCTTAGTATATTTCACAAATACTATAAAAGAAAGCTTATTCCTACTGCCAATAAAACAAATCAGGTTTTTTATCCCAACCACCGAACCCTTCGATGTGCGTAGTTCGAACACGATTGCCTGTTTCTCGTTCAAACTAATTGCCCGCAAGCTGACGTAAAATCATTCAACTCCTACACTAAAAATATGAATTTAAATGGATAATACTAGCCTTTGCAATAGCGCTATCGTATTAAAAGATTCCTTTTTGTACACACTAATTAAATTTAATGGAGCGTCAGTTCGCAGATTACGCTTGATCGATCTGTCGATGTTATGATATTTATACTAGCAAAAAACCGATCTTACGATTATTATGGCTAGTAAAACCGAACTTTACGATTAAAAGTATACAAGGGATGTGAATAATAATACACATTTGTATTTCGGTAAGGTTTTTATTAAATTAATTTCAGAATTTGAATAAGGCAACTAAAAATATAAAACTTTAACGGCAAAATAAAGCTCGTAGTGCGCTCAGAACAGATATAGTTATGTAGGTATTACATATTTCAATTATTTTTGGCCAGAAAGACCTTTCAGAACTGTTTAATTTCAAAATAATATAAGAACTTATTCAAAGATGAAATAATTTATTTATTTAGACGCGCTATATACTATCCTCCAATTTCACCATTTGAATATTCCCTGTGAATCGAACTTAAAAGATATACCTGAAAAAGAATATGCAATAAAGATCGCTTTTCACAATACAAATATTATTTTATAGTTTTAAGGATTGAAAAAAAACCAGACGGGCCTTCTGACGTTAAGTAGTCATTGTCGCCTACAGACACGTGCAAACCCAGAAAAGTCGCTTATGCATCGCCGACCCTGAAGAACATTTTTACGCCTCATTTAGAAGACCTCCGAAGAAGACGCATTCCACATTTGAAACTGCGCGGCAAAAACGATTTGAAATTCGTACTGTGCAGGAATTCAGTGACAAATTCAATAGACGTGAACAAAACTTCAATCTCGGGCGAGTGGTACAATCATCTAAAGACTCCATCATGATCTTGTCGTCACGAGCAAGCTATCAATTCATAGAACAAAACACTTTTTATAAACAAAAAAATGCTCCAAAGTGACCTGCAGCGTATCTTTTTACATAGTAAATTTATTGTAAGCAATTTATCACAAAGAATGTCGATTAAATTATTTAAAGAAATTGATTTTTTTTAGTTTTTTCAATAATCTGACAGTCTTAAAAGGAAGCTCACAAGAACTTTTTATATACGAGACTAACATTGTGAGTGTTGGCGCTTAAGCAAAATAACTCCCGCGAAGATTCTCCGCGAAGATTCTCCGACGTAAGAACAAAGACCATTGGTTATGCAACTCCGCACAAAGGCGGGTTCAATCGGTGGCCAAAATAGGAACAACATGAAACCACTTCCAACAAGTTACCGTGACATGAATAGCTGTTAAGGTGTGAAGTAAACGAGCTATTGGCGTCACGATTTTGCGATTATATGTATATTATATGGCGATTCTATTTTAAAACATCATAGTTCTTAAACGGTTTTCCAGCTAGTGAACATCTACCGTTTGTCTTATGTGAAGGCTCGTCGCTTACCCATTACCGTACTATCTCTGAACGTGTACCGCGATAGTATAATATATCTACCTACGTTGATATCTGGGAAGCCCGGACTTTCGGCAGACAAAAACTGTTTTGAGGTTAATTTCCATAATCTCATTATATCTCTCATTCATAATTCATAAATAATAATAGTTAAATAGGCAAAAACTGTGTTCTATGATTTTGCGTTCTGTGAAAATTTAGAATTAGTAAGATTTTTGTACTTTTAATTCTCCGAAAATATTAATTGAAACCCACAAGCGACAAATACCTCACATAGGAACATTAAAAGTCGAGAGTGACTGTTACTAGTAATATGTAAACCGACGCAAAACCATACATTTCATCAGTCGAAGCCTTCGCAAACTCTCATTTCATACAAATGTCGTTACAATGAACCTTATGTCGCTGTGATACGACATACTTGGTTGTAATTTCCATAGGTATGACGCAACCCTGGACGACCTCCTCAATTCTTTTTCGGTAACAACTTTCACTTTTTGCGAGTTCGAGATACCTGTTGTGATGTATTGGCTCACGAGCTGGTATTGTTCAGCTGCCTACCATTACAATATCGTTATAAAAAGGCAATTATTTCTAAACCGTTTAATATTTGAAGGGCAAGTTACCGTATGATTGGTGTTTTTTGAGCTAAATTTGCTAAAATGATCATAAAAATGGTATTGTACACTATACATTCGCTGGTCAAACCACCAAGGAATCATCTCCGATTATTCTAATATTACCAGTGCATTATCTGGTTACATACCACATTAAAGAACCCGCAGCGAAATTACTGTTATCCGACCTGCTTTTCTTGATCTGCTTCCAAGATAATCAGGTAAACATTGTCTCTACACTTGGAATGACAGAGGGTTAGATCAAAGTTCACACTTCACCGTTCAACATTGCTTTTGAAAAATTAATTAGGGGTATCGACAATTATGGCACTAACCCCACGGTTTCCTCTCTATGCCGGTCTCTCAGATGTTATGGAATATCAAATAACTATGAAGAAAAGTTCTAAAAGACCTAACCTGTTTATGTGTAATGAAACCCTCTAAAGAAAAGTCCACAGTCGTTTTTCTATGTGTAATATACTTAACGTCATATGTAGCTTTGTTACAGAAAGCGAAGAATCCATGTCTTCTGGGGCCGTTACATATTAACGGGTTCAATCCCGTAGCGAGTGTAACATCTGTGCAAACGCAGCACTCTGTGTTTACAGCCGTGCCCCACTTTCGTTGTTTTGTCCCGAGCACACCTCGAACGTCTTGCTAAATACCTTGGTAATTCTACGTACGACTCTAGGTTATTTTTAAATATTTCCATTAGAGGTTCATGCGTTAACAACGTTTATTATTGACATTATTTCAACCGTTCTTAAATCTTGTGAATGCAGAGTACCTGCGGTTTTGTTCCGTTCATTTGTTATCGGTCCAAATTGTCAAACATTCTTTAATTATTTTCGGAAATTTTGGTCTTCATTCAAAAATCTTCCATCTTCAACATTCTCACGTTGTGTGTAGGTAACCCGAGTTTTGAATTTCAGTTTTCAATTGAAAAGCAAATACAATGTGTTGGAGACCCAGCGGGGTAACCTTATTATTACTTATAAATTATAATTTGAAATGTAAAAATGACTAATAACATATATTTGGCGAAAATTTTCTCTCAACCAATGTAAAACTATCTTTGACCACCATAAAATTTGAAAAGAATTATACTCATTAAAGCCAAGAGAATGGATTCATTAGGTTGAAGTGTTGCAAAAAAATTGTTTTCGCTAAATTTTAAACTGTCTCTGTTTCGTTCTGGTCACATTTAGAAGTAACTTCGCTTCTCGCAGCATCTGTTATGCGATCGGCGCTTTCCGTTTGACCTTTGCACACGGATTCAACATTCAGGCGCCATTTGATGAAGGTTAAACTTAACATTTTGTCGATCTTTTTAATAATCACGCGAAGAAAATATATTTAACCTCTGGAAATTTTATAATGTTTCTTTTACATGCCTACAGAAGTAATATACTATTAAGTAGATTTCCATAGGATAAGAAACAACAACAGGTATAACAAATTCGTAAATTATTGCATTGTAAATAATTTGTATATTCAAATTCAAAATCATTAAATTCTTTAGGTATACTGTGAATTCACTATGTACTATAATAATCTACTATAATATTTACTCAAATTATTTTAAAAAAATCCATTTAAAATTCCAACGCCTAAAATTTATAATTGGCATGCATATATGAAAGAACTTACATCTGAGAACTTTTTAAAATTTCAAACCAATTTCTTTTCTTGCCTTGTTTGCAATATTTGACATTTGTAATAAAAAAAATGTGATCCTTAAATTAATTCTAATTAACAAAACGTCTTAAGAAACCATTATTAACCATTTAGATTTAGCTGTAAAATTTTATACCAAATTGGTGTCGTAACTTGGTGTTAGATGACATCACCCGAGCGGGTGATTATCCTCATAAACAAGACAGGTTCGTTCATCGGCTCCCCGAGCTATTAGTGTTGGTCAAAATCTCCATATTTACGATATGGAACATTAACTTGTATAAACACGTTAAATTTATAAAAATAGTACGTAAAATGTATCGTTAATTAAGAATTTTACATTGATTGATCGCAAATCAATGGAATAATAAAAAATCGGAAAATGTTTGGAATAATAATATATAAAATAATGACTTTTCGAACATAGCTTGGTAGTAACTGAAAAGAAAACAAACAAGGTTCCAATTTAAACCGTGCAACAAACATTTACTAGACTCGACACAAATTACTCATAGAGGTGACAAACACGGTTAAGTTATTAGATATAACCTTGGATTCGAATTGCAAAATACAACTATTTAGCAATAAATACAAATACCCTTTGTGCCTTGTCCGCGTACGACGCCTACGCCGACTTGCGGCGCCTGGCTGTACGGTACGGAGTGCTAATAAGTGTCAATTTTATTGATCCAATTCTAAATTGCATTTGTTTATTTTTATAAATTAAATGTATTTCTTTTTGTTTTATTATAATGTTATAGGAATAATGTGAAATGTCCAACTTTTAATATACTCGACAGAATTGCGACCTCTTACTGGGGCGTGTTGTTTGTAATGTGTTGTGTGCAATAAATAAATGATTATTATTACGATTTACTTACTCATAATGTTACTTGTTGATGTCAATTAGGTACAATAAAATTATGGACAAGTAAAATCCAAATTTAATGAAGTTACAACAAATGTTGCTTCGTTTTCCAGAGACAATGTAATTTTAACGCGAAAGCCCTCGAACAGTCACGGCGTTAAATATGACGTCACCGTTTCAAAACGGAAAAGAGTACTTAGATAATATTGACTTTGACTTTTAACAATCGCGTGACAAAATTGTTTAATGTGTAAGTAATTGAAAATTATACTATTACTTGAAAAACATATTAAAACATTTTTTATAACAATGAATAGTCAGATAACCCGTTCCATTTGTATTAAAATCCGAAGCTGTTTATTAATTAACCGCGAAGACAGAGAATGTAACACAGTTTTATTAAGTATGTATTACAAAATAACATTCTATAACACGCTACTTCATTACATGCGTATAATAAGCAATTATATTATGTCACGAGCACAAATGTGTTTCCAACCAATGAAACTAGGCCTATTATTATAACATTATTAAGAAAGTCAGACAATTCCAATCCCTGCCTATTAATCCTTACTCACCATTAGTGAATCCTCCTATCATGGAAAGCATCTTATAATTTACGCCAAGCCATCCCGAACACACCAACCTCAATAACATTACAGCTATTCTCGTAGTTGAGTAATATTTGCAAGCAAAGAACTCATCGGATTATTACCAACCTAACAACTTCAGATTAGGATTTTGTTGTGGTTTGTAAATAAAAATTATCTCAAATTTTCTACGTAATCTTAATTAAAACCATTGTTGCTAAACAGATCTGCTATTTACTTCTGAGATCGTTTCGAAATCGCATATCTATGTAGGTACAAAGTATCTATCCTTCTCCATCGAGCAACGATCCGATCGCCATTTGCAACTCCATCTGACAGCTCTACAGAACTGGTCGCGGACCGGTTCGGTGCCAATAATGAATATTATTAATTTGTTATTTCATTTAAATCGGCTGCCAAGAGTTTATCTACAACATAGATGTTGTGTTCTTATTTGAAAATTATGATTCGGTCTTCAGTATTTCAATATAAAATTTCTGTTTCATAAATCATTAAAATGTTGTGCCTTCCACTGGAAAACTGTTTATTTGCAGTAAGCGGCGCATAGTTTGTAATATTTCATACATTAAAATTAAAAATACGATCTCATAATACTCAGAAGAACCAAGCTGTCTGTGATGTATCCGATTAAGGTACATTAAGAAGTGACTCTTAAATCTGGTCTTAACAAAGTTGGAGACTTCATAGACTTAATTTCCGTACGAATTTCCTTCGTCGACATTTTCCTGCGTCCATAATGAATTATGACATTTTAATGTGTGCTACAAAAGTTACCATCACTCGCTCAACATAACATTTAAACAGGTCAGTGAATGCCAATTGGCAAATTTAACCATCTCGCTTGCCTCTTGCTGTTGCGTAAAATGCATAACTCGGCGAAGTCCAGCTGACACAGATCTAGGAACCGACACCGGCTTGTATCAACCGTTCCGATCTAGATATTTACCAACAACAAGTTTTGTTATCAACAGTCGGTTCGTTAAAACCAATCAGCTTTCAATGTTCTTGATCGTTACGAACCTATGTTCAAGTATACGCTACTTTTTTCTTAACAACTATTAGTGAACCGAAAGAACGTAACGTAGAGGCTACTACACTAATATATTCCTTTATTATAACTAACTGGAATAGCGACTTAACATTTACAAAACATTTACAACAGTAAACAGCAGTTTACAGAAGTTAGAAGTGATTAGATGTCTATGGTTTTCCCGAGTTCACACCGAATACCATATGTATTGCGACTTTCTATTTGCCAATAGATGATTCCTAAAATTCTTAATCCAACGACCATAAAAGCTTTGATCATTAATGGTGACACGTCGAATCCGTAAAGGCCGTCATCGAACAACTATCTTCAACGTAAATAAAACAACACTATCGCTATCTATCTATTTATATCTAGCTAGCTAGCTATCTCACTCAACAGTCCTTGTTAAGAAGAAACGCAGCCAAAAACAGAAACTTCGACGGTGGAGTTTCAGAACACCTCTTAATTTTGGACGAACTTGAAGTTCATTTTCTATTTCTATTATAGCACTCGTAATAAATCTTTCCATAAAGAAGTCGAGATAGCGTCGTTAGTCAGCTGCGTGTCGGGATTATCGAGAATAAATATATCGCCTACAGACCCATACACGGATGATTGTACTGCATGTGAGAAAGAAACTTCACATCGTGACCATCTCAACGAACTAAAAATCAAGCGATTACTTTGTCATTGAATCAGAAACCCTTTTTTTTTGTTTTTTTTTTTATTTTATTTTTTTGTTAATAGCCGAACAACGAGCAGACGAGCCACCTGATGGTAAGTGGTCACCGTCGCCCATAGACATCACCAAAACCAATGGTATCATTAATGCGTTGTCGGCCAGGAAATGAGAAGAAGGTACGAAAGATAGAACTGGCTCTCAAGCCCCCAGCCGGAACACGACCGGTCGTTTGGCGGCTGACTCAAGCAGGAGGGTGGTAGCTAGCCAGACAGGCTTCGCAGAAAGATAATAATACTAGTAATAATACTAATGACTTAATAATAATACTGATAAAATAAAAACCTTAAAGGTAAAAAATCATTACACACAGACATAAATTTATGATAAAAAATAATAATGTTAATGAATATGTGTGTTAATTAATATGCTCTAAACACAATTGCAAAGCATAAATTTAAATAAATAACTGTCTATACATTAAAACATTAATTATTGTTTCCAATATTTTATTTAAATGGCAAAAATTTAAATTCTAATACAAATAAAATTCTAATGTAAGATTATTATTAAATAAACTACATAGCGCATCATTCTCATGAACTTCGTTCAAATGTTCCATCACCAATTAAGGTGATAAAATGGCTGCCACGATAAAATCTACGGGATGCTTTAGATAAGTTCTGACGCATTAAGAATTTAGCTGAAATTCTTTGGGTCAGAACCAGTAGTAGTGGCTAATCAAGCAAGCCATATGTCTCTCGTAGACATACCACGATCATAGAATAACGAGAGTCTTTCACTCTTCCATAAATCTGTGTGTAAAAAATATTTTCACCTAGTAACGTCAGCAATCGCCAACCGTCTACGCAATCCGAGTTGAACTAAACGCCACACTCTACTTAATTTTAAGACCGATCCATCTTACATGACTTTTTCGAATCACATCTTTATATGGAGCGTAATTAAACCAGTGTATTGCTCAAGCGTCAGTGTCACCATCGTCAAGCAGACCTGTTCGTATTTCATTTCCATACGAAAAAGTATCGTTACACCCCGTCGGGCATAAATCATCCAAGAAACGAGCAAGTTCTTGTTCCCCAACTAAAAACTCGATCAGAACTGAACGCGAGCACCGTGGAGCTGCACATTAATATTTAAAATTATCCTGCTAAGTTTTCATGGGTTTTTCTACTGACATTGACAGGACCACCTGATAGTCTGAGAAATTGAATACGGTTAAAGTTGAAAAAACAACCGTTGGTTATCTAAAACTTGCAGACAGCTTCAGAAGCGAAATAAAGATTCGGAACTTCATCACAACCCATAACTGTTGCACTACAATCGGATCTATCCCCAAACAATGAGTTGTATAGGCTGCACAAACGCAAATTAACATGCTTATGCTTCGACAACAATTATACAGAACTCTCAGATGTGCAGTTGTCACGATGTTGACTTTCACCGATGCAAAAATCTTTACTAAGTGTTAGATTCAATTAATAATAATAGTAGATTAATAATAATAGTGCCAAATCTACTTTGAATATAAATTGTAATTGGATATAAATCGATTAGTCTTGAGAAAAAAAAAGTATAAAAACACAATCTGCCAAGTCATTCAGTAGTTACACGGTGTCTAACAGGATCATCAACTATTTTCTACGTTTTCCCATACACTAACCTCTCACATAAACTATTATGTTGTGTTAAACCACATGAAAATCCGTGCAGCAACTTTACATATTGTATCGTTCAGATAGAAACATTGTTTTATGATACGTAGTGAAGTCGTAAGTAGCAATTCAATATATATAGCTCCAGCAAGCCTCCGCGATTCGATATTCCCGACTAGTATAAGAATCGATTATGGACTAAAAAAAAATTTTTTTGACATCGCCACACCGTCATTACTTTTCCTTATTTTTCAAAATGTTGCCAACCTTCCGAAAAACGCACCGACCGATTACCATAACTGGTCGGTTCGCTAAAAAACCGATTCGATCACAAAAGGCTGAAGTTTTTAGCGAACGAATAATTATTTTTTTTGTGTTATTTCACAAGCCACTCGTTTTGAAGATTGAAAATATTATAGACTCTTTCTTCTCTTCAAACTGTGTGTGTTTAATTTTCAATATAAACTTGTAGCAAAGTAAAATGTATAGAGATGTACAGAGATGAAATTAAATTAAAATGAAATTAAATTATATTACATTACGATGATTGAATTTTTCATGTGTTTATTTTCCCAATCGCTTATCTTCTTCGTGTTACTCAGAGAGTTGGCAGCCATTAATATTACATCAGAAGGCATATTGAGCATTAAAACCTGGGTCTGTCTTCTGGCTCCAAGCGGTTAAGGACTTCTAAAAACTAAAAATATTGTTATCTTTTCCTTTTTAAATAAAACATATTTCACTACTCCTTATTGAAAAACATTTTGAAAAACAGTACAAATATTGTACAAAACATAATCTAATTAAATATCTCTCTCTCTCGATTAATAAACTCTTATCTAATATCTTAATCATGTCGTAACAATAATCGATTTCAACCTGATCCTAAATAAATAAAAATAATAATTAAACCGCTCGGTACAGTCTACATATGTCCATAGCAATTGTGTACGCCATTGAAGTGTCGTCTGTAACGAGTTGATCCTAGATAATGCTTCACCTCCCCGCGAATAACAGCTTGTTAGCAAATTTCTAGCCTATCTCAGCACTTAGAAACCTTAATACGTTGTGGTAAATTTCATTATCGTTTGCGCCATATATCAGGTAAAGAATGCGCTCCGCGTCTATTCTATTATCCTGGTACCTCAGGAAGTTTTTTACCATATACAGATAAAGATTACATTGTAAACGGAGGTTTATTTATTTTTCCTCTTTCGCTCAAAGTGATGAAAGCTGCAAAGCATCCTTAAAGATATAAGTGCCCCAACCCAATTACAAACAAGACTCTATGTATTAATGAATAGCGAATATATTACCCTGAATAATTTCTACGCCAAACTTTTTTATTCTGTTTGCAGCTTCAAATGCATAACAACTATTGATCTCTTCTTATTTCCGATATTACTGAAACTAAACCATAATTTGTAGAATTCATAACTATTAAAAATTCCTCAATGAAACGAAAATATTCCTAGATCCATTCACAAACCGAAGTATTCCAGATTCTACGCGAGTCTAGTCCGAAACAGCTTTTGTACATCGCTCCCGTTGATATTAATTGAACAGAAAATGATTAAAATAGTATTCCTTTGACAAACCCATGCATAAATCCTCTAGATGACGTCAAGTCGGAAGTCAAGAGACAACATCAATAAGAAGCAGAATAAATTCCCAAGGTGCTGTTTAACAAAGACTAACCGGTTGAACATTATTAATTTACAGCTACATAACTACGAGTATGATACAGCGACGTGAATGTTACGACTTAAGATGAATAAAGTGTTTTGTTTGCGGTAAGTAAACGTATGAGGGAAAACTAATAGAATAAATGTTGTAATGGCCCACGAATAGTAATATCGCGGGATCCTTTGTTATAAATTTGGGATAGTGTACATATGTAATAATATATTTATGTTTTCACTCGCTTCTTTATATGTTACAGACTACATATACCATTATAAAGATTATAAAGAAATATTATTTTAAAACGAATGCTGAAGCAGTAGCGTTACTCAAATTTTGGAAAAGTGTGAAAAAATAACTTCGAATAAAACTTCATTCGTTCAACAAAACTTTTTACCGTTGGGTACATACAAACACTGTTGTTTATGAATTACGCAACCAAACGCGCAGAAGGAACGGCTGATGATCAAAAACATCGCCGCTCATCCACAACACTGGTAGCACCACCAACGCGTTGTCAGCCGAAAAAAGACTTAGAAAAAAAAGATTTAGATATAATTAAATCTACTCGTTCCGTAATGTTTATATACCAGTATATGAGCAACATTGTAAGATCGTCTGCAACAAGTTACGTCTTTTACTTTACAAAGGATTTTAATTCGGTTTGCATTTGGATACGTTCAAAATTTTAATCTGTACTTATTTAAAAACTGTACGAAAACCAATTCGAATCGAAAATCAAACAATAGAGTACGTCACGCTCGAATGCGAGAAACTTGTGGATTGAATATAATTTTTATGAATAAAAAAATAATCTATGGACTTATATAACAGGGATACATTTAGTTACTTATATTTTTTATTGTCGTTCAAAGTCAGTTCCTATTGAGTCACCGTTTCCTTCGATCGAATTACGATTCTATACACAATTTGTTTTGGTACATTATCCTAAATATATTCTTTTATATATATTACATATCCGGCAAAAAAACTACTCTAACGAATTGAATCAAATTGTATTTAGACTAAAGATTACAATATTTAGATTTATTTATTTACTTGTTTCCTGAAAAAATGTAATTTAACATAGTTTTTTTTATTGTTAATAATTAGACCCTTCCTCACTCTCGTGCTGACAATGTCATATAGCGCCATCTCGTAAAGTTTTGTATGGATGATAACCTACTGGTACCTCAAAATTTTGTGCGAAAGCGCTATATAACATTATCGCAACAGCAAAACAACCGTCCAGCAAAGCTCGGTCCCCATATGATTATCCTAATGCAGATTGAGTGCAATTAATATCAAAATGTTGCCTACAAATTTTATTTTTCAAAACTTCAGTAAGCATGGTTTCAAAAATGAAACAGTAGGTGTAAGGGGTTGATTTCTCGAGACGGGGTGTAAATGCGGCTTCATCCATATGTAGTGCATCCTGCTGAAAAATCCACAAGATATTGGCATAGCTATCTTGTGTTTCGCTGAACTGTGGACCACCCAGTTCAATTCGGATGGTACTGGTGCACGGCTGTACGGTACCTGCGTGACCACCACCTCACTTCTAGAATAAACCTTGAAACGTTTTTAACATTTTTCGGTTACAATGTGAAGCCAATTAAAATTCGAAGACCTCAACCCCTTTTACGCTGGAAAAACGTCACTTATACTTCGGTATGAGCGTAAAATAACGTGGTCCGTATATAAATACAATAATTCCCTTCAGTTGTTATTTATAAGATATAATTATAGTGAAGACTAACCTTGCCCTTGTGATCAATGTATCTAATAAACGATATCAATTACACGCCGAAGTAGATGTGACCGCAAGGATTACAGAATCAGTAAAGCGAGTCCAATAATTAATTAACATCCATGCTCACACTAAGACAAAGATTATATTCACACTACGAGTAAAATGTACAATGGACTGCAATGAGGAGACGTCAATTATCTATAAGTCATAATACCAACTCAGGATTTTAATTAGTTTTTAGACACAATGATATTAACAGTCATTCGTGAGTATTTGAAGACATAACAAAAGGTATATCACATATCACGGGTAACTCGCGTTGTTTAATCGAATAGTCCGATTAGCAAGCGCGCTCTGGTGAAGCACGAAACTCAAGAAATACCTCGGATAGGTCCGGAACTAGTCGGATGAATCCGACTGAACAACAACGGGATTAAGCCCTTAAACACCTTTAGTTTTAAACAATCGTATTACAGGTTTCTGTCGAGCGAACGTATTTAGTTATTAACCAATTTATGTACTCTTGAAATTCGTCTGCGTAGTGTTAATAATCTTAGACTAAAATGGCTGTGACATACAGACCGGTTTCTGCCATTTAGCTACAGAATTCATAAAAAGATATGTTGTTAAGAATGATCACATAAACAATGTTATATTATAATGACATCGGATAATTATACGGAATGATAACACACGTGCATGAAAAGGAAACCCACACGCTCGCACAACCACAAGCCGGTGTCGTTAACTATTATTTTAATGAGCCATATCTACAAGAACTTCTACAACTGCTAATAATTGAAGGAACTCGTCTTCTATAGAAATAACCAATCTTAATTATTAATGAGGAACATACAGCTCTGTGATTATACATAATGATGATGAGAGTGATTTAAGAAAATTTAAGCGTTCAATTGTTTAGTTGATTTGTTTTTTTTTTTTTATTTTGTGGAATTAATAGTAATGTATAAACTAAATAACATAAAATTAAGCCTATGCTAGGGTTATGAATGTACTAGATTTTAATATATCGTAAATGAAGATTATAACTCATATTAACACGTTTGTTATTTCTCCTACTGTTTTGCTGTATGGTTATTAAATGATTGCACATTATAGTATATTTTCGATTCTATATTAACAATGCTATTAACACAATAGATTTTCACTTTCCAAAATGATTTTACATGAACGCGAGAGATAATAATAAGTTTTTATAGATTGAGAAAAAAATCTCAGATGGTTTGTTGAAAACGGTTGTCTTGAGTTCTTTGTTACAACTATAATTCTAGATACTCTAGATACCTTTTACGTAAAAGTAGAATTCAAATGTAATTATTTACCTCGCAAAGCAGCTGTCTGTTCAGTCAAGATGGCGGACAGTCGATATTGGCGGGATAACGCCGCTTCGTCACATTGTCGTCTTGCGGCTGAAATAAAAAAAATATATAAATATTTTATACCACTTTTATTTGTAAAGTAACAAAACTGAGTTTAATTTGTTTGCTGTTAAATTGTCACTTAAAGCAGCTAATAGCCATCTCTGACCAGCATTATATAGAACCACGATCATATTTAAAGTTGGTAGCCGATGTATTATTTCCTCTATAGAACACGTGATGTTAACTTTGATGTTTGCTACCATGACAGGAAACCAATTTTTAAGTGTATCTCCGATACTACAACGATTGTTTTAAACTATTCACAGTTAAACTAAAAAGAGGCAGCTATGTTAAACTAGGTGATATAAAACACAGCGATATCAAACGGAGCGACCTCGCGCTTTAGCCTGGTCTTTTATGCAAAAGACCACCAAGAGAAATGGAGATTGGCTTAGACGCAAGGTCGGATGGAACATCTTTCCGTTACCACTGTAAACTGTATTTGGACTATAACCACACTTAATGCAATGGAAAACCGAACTCGGCAAAGAGACAAACTTAATCAACTTACCAGTATACTTACTGTTATAATACCAGACAAAATTATTTAAATTGTGTGAAAATACTAAATGCAATTTTTGTCACAATACAGGATACACATAAATAAAATCACATAAAATATTGATGGGTTAAGGAAATCGTAAAAGGCAATGTTCCTTTGTTACGATTTGATTAAAATAAATCTTATTGGATCGTATCAGTAACTTTAATGGAACTAGTATGAAATTCAACTAAACAATGTCAATTTTGATAGCCCGACTGTTGCTTTAATACTGAATGGTAAGCTTTTGAACCAATGTTTAGAGCAACAACCTAAAGGTATGGTCACACTGTTCGCGGATTAGCAAATTTATATTTTTTCTTTTATTTTCAGAGGTTTTATATGTACAAAGCATATTAAATAAGCATAATCACTGGTAAATAATACAGTCAACTTAACACAAAAAAAATCTTAATAAACAAAATTTATAGGTTAAGTAAACTATCCAACGATGTGCGTGAAGTTAGAGGTGAGGAAATAAGTTTTCTTTTCTGAACTAGCCCTACTTTCGTATATCGTTCTTTCAATGTGAAAAAGCCTTAAATTGCTCGACTGGAACTCCTCGGGGTAGCAAAAAGCCGACCGTTATTGTGAAACAATACCGCAAAGCTGTTAGCGAGTTATTGTACTAGGAGGCATCTTCCACCACCTTTGTATGCAGATGACGGAGCGACATCGATCACGTACGGACAACGTTACATCGGCTTTCGTTCATATAGTCGATCCGTTATAGATTTTACAAAGATAGGTGTTTTTTGTTACAGATTTGTGACTAGTACCTTTGTGCGATTCTTCGGGGCGGAACCGGTACATCTGATAAGGGCGTCGTCGCACCACCCGACGCGGTATCGACTGGGATCTATTATCCGAGTGAAGCGAGTCCGAACGTAACCGTTTTCGCCTTTAAACATAGAGCTTTTTCCAAACCGCTTAAGTCTTTTCCGTGTCGGTTGATATGGAAAAGCCCTAACATTGTAAAAAAGACATTTTTAATTATCTCTTGTATGAATAAACATAAATCAACAAGTATTAACACACACAAACACACTCACACTAAGATTCCCAGTGTTCCAGATGAACACAAACACACATGATCCGTGAAAAATAATTGTCCTGTCATGTAAACGTACCGACCGGGTATGAAACCTGGGACCCCTCGCTCGGCGAACAGGGTTAATAATAATTGGGATCGGCCATTTAAAGATATACATAGAAATTATATATTTGTGTAAAAGATGTCGCAGTAACCGACAATCATAATTGAAACATTCTATCCCCGTCCTGGGGAGATATATTATGAGGAGAATGTTATGTTTTGTTTGAAGTCTCAACTCTTTCAGACTTTTAAATCATTAACAACCTAATACCCTGCAATGAATGAATCAATTGATACAAATTTTAGTTTAACAAATGACTTACATTATTATTACGATCAGCATAACAATCACGTATTTAATTGATGCAAATTAAAAAAATATATCTCGAAATTTATCGAGCTGATAAAGCCTAATTTGTTATTTACTAGCGGCATGCTCCAACTTCTTTAAGGTCGAGCATAGATATACGTCATAGGTAACATGCATAAAGCCCTATTTCCATCTGAAATAACGTGCCTTCCAAACGGTACCCTCACTCTGTTTATATAAACAAGTGTCAATCGCAGCGTAGTTTATGCATAAAGCCCTATTTCCATCTGAAATAACGTGCCTTCCAAACGGTACCCTCACTCTGTTTATATAAACAAGTGTCAATCGCAGCGTAGTTTAGTTGTCGGTAGAAAGAAGGTCGCTCCGCACAATCTTTCGGCGTGGTATCGCTTTCCTCCGTGCACATGTGTACTTATATAATTACTAATTACCACTACGGAAGCGGCAACAATAACCAGCATATTTATCGAGTGCGTCGCCGTACATGTATGTAACTTGTGAGTCATTACAATCATTACCAAGTATTGTCATACGATTCGCATCACGTCGCGACCGCGCAGGCACCTGTCGCGATGCCGTTTAGTCATACTTGTGTCGCTCGCTCGTCACTTGAGAACTGTGAAGTTACGAAGTACGAGACCGAGATGTTGAGTGAAAAAAAAAGGATCGATGTTCACAACTTTCGGCAGTGTGTCAAGGTGAGGTGTGTTGCTTGCTTCATAAGTAATATTACAAACGCATTCAACAATAATAAAGACATATGAGAGTTAAGCGAGCGTTTTACAGCACACTATATATAACGAATCGGCCATGCTGATAGCGGTCACTGTTGGACAATCTTGGAGTACTGAACTGAACCTAAAAATGTAACTCTATATTATTCTAAAAAGGAATAATATTTTACCATAATCTATCTACATTATTATGTGATACATCTGTATAAAATTGCACTTATTATATATACTCATATATTGAAAGAATTGTTTTTATAATAAATTCAAAATTGCAATAAGTAATGAATTTACATTATCGCCCTGTTCATTAATTTGAGTAACTTTTAATTAATTCGAGTACTTATTTGTGAGAAGTAATAAATATTAGTCTTATTTCTTGAAAAAAACGTATAAAGCGCGCTCTCATTCCCAACTCGACGGCTCTCGAAACACCATGGATAGGTTCGAAACTTTACGCTTTTTACCTTGATTTGAATTATTTTGTTAATAACTTAAATTTTATTATAATGTTTGTTTGAAGTAATTAATTATGATTGATTGTCCGACCTTCTACTACTGTAATAAAGACTCTTTGTAATTAAAAATTATTTTCTACTTTTTAGTTCAATTAGCAATAAAAGCCTGTTTTTTTTAGTTTTTTTAAACTATTATTTATTTTCCAGTTTTTAGTTCAATTAGCAATAAAAGCGTATTTTTTTAGTTTTTTTAAACTATTATTTATTTTAATTCATTTTCGTTGATTGTACTTTTATCAATAAAATTATTAATTAAAAGATTTTGATCACGATAAATATCTTATTTACTTGTCGAATTTTGTTCTGTAAAATAATTTCAAAATTAATGTTCTGATTATTTTATTGTAATTAATAAGAAGCTTTTATAAATCACGGTTATTATATAACATCTTATATGAATATTAAATAGAGTAACTTGCGTTTATGAGACTTATTAGTACCCACGCATGTGTAAGGAATAAACAAGGTTAGAATGTAACTATCCTAAAGACATTTTGGTCCCCGTTGAGCTATACCGCGTCCCCGAGCAAGTTCGAAAGAGTAAGTCGTAGACTCCAGAAATCAGTAAGAGTAACTCTGACTGGAAGTGCAGGCATGCGCAGATCGCGCGCTAGCTCTATCTTTCTCACTCTCCTACAGAGGATCTAAAAAAGAATTTATGAATCCTGGCCGTCCTAATAAGGATAATGGGAAACTGTTATCAAATTATTGGCTTGTCATCGGCCCTTGATATGTGTGCAAAGTTTCAAGTTGATCAGACTTTTAGAAACCAGTGAAAATTAACCTCAAAGATTCCGTTACATACATACATACATAGATACAACCCGAGCTAATAAAAGCGTATATTAAAAAGTAAGATTATCCTGCGCGGCATCGATTATCATAGTTAGAAGTATATAATATACATTATTAGCTATATTGCTTATCTCAAGGACTAAGAAAATATTCTGTTTGTGTGTAAAAACAATAAAATAGTCCAATAACCCTGCCTTCATACCGACCATGCGTACCTAAAATACAATGTTTAGAAATGCGCGTTTGTTCTCGACATACCATTTCAATTATGTATTCCATCAGCGTCGATAGATCGTCGGACGGTTGCTCACTGTAATGCGATGTCATAGCACATAGCAGCACCGAGAGTCTACTTACGTTCGTCAGCAGGTAACATATTGCATTGTAGGAAATTGTCATAGTACGATAATGGTGAAAACTTAAAGTGCATCTTAATTACCCTTCAGTGATAAGAAGTTAATCTTTTAACTTTTAAAGATCTAATTTTGCTAATGACAATTTGTCAAAACTATTATTGGTCAATTATCAATTTTATACAGACGTATGTTATGATATATTAATCTACTAGCTGTATCCGCGAATTCGTCCGCGTGGAATTTAACAAAAAACTTATTTAACAGAAATAAAAGTAGCCTAAGTGACTCCTTATTACAACAGCTACCTGCCAGTGAAAGTCCCGTCAAAATTGGTCCAGCCGTTTCATTGATTAGCCGGAACAAACAGACAGACAGACAAAAATTGTAAAAAATGTTATTTTGGTATATGTACCGTATATACATTCATATGCATGTAGTAAAAAGCGTTTATTTTAATATTACAAACAGACACTCCAATTTTATTTATTAGTATAGATGTAGGATTATAATTAAACAATCTAAATTCTACTTAAATTTAATTTAAAACTTAAAATCTAATATAACACATCGATAATGTCGCTGTGCTGATGTGAATCTATCGATTTATACAAACCTTCCATGGGAATGTTATTTTGTAACCCTGGAGACAGGTGAATCTAGACAAAACAGCGGGCATAAATTACAATAATTTAACTTAGCTGAGACATTATAACCAAAGATAGGCAACAAGTTACCAAATTACCAATTACAAGTTATAATTATTGCAATAGATTCAACTGTAATACAATTACATATGTACATGTAAATGTACCTATTAATTTATGTGTGCCATGAGCCAGTAACAAAAGTGTAAAGTTTCTCCATACAAACCATAGACATTAAAATCGTTCAGCACCGAAGTTTTATAATAAAACATAAGTGCAATGCGGCCACGTTTCTCGCAATTCATTAAAATTAATAAAATTCGGCGACAAAAGGCTGTATTATTGTTGTAGAATGTTAAAAAGTGCGACATTATGATTACCTTTACTGCGGTGAAATATATAATGTGGGCACGTAGCGCCCATTTATGTACTGGAAATAGTGAAACAAAATGACCTGACTGCACTGTAGCACATGTGAACACGTACAAGGTAACTTGCGTGCAACGCCATCTGAATATCTTGTAACTAAGTATATTGTAACTTACTTACTTATTAGAGAATGTATTGTAACCTACGCATACTTGAAACGCATGCATACAGCGGACACTGATGGATTAGTACTTGCATGGATTTAACACAAATACAACCTTAAAAATGTTTGACCGCAGCTTTCCTACTGCGTCATCTCCTCCAAAATATAATAGTAAATACACACATCGACGCACTTACCCCGCACACAGTCAAACTTTTAGTGTAATAGGAATGAGCTATAACGAACAGCAAAAGCCCGAGAATAAACATTTATGTTTGACGTAAATTCCGGCCGGACATCGAACCCGGAACCCTGCGCTCGAAAAGCGCGATCACTGCCAACCGGGTTGTTGATCCGTCTAGTTACTATAACTACATATCCAAGAGCCTGCACGTTCCACTTCAAATACTTCTGAATCCTCAAGCCATGAGAATTGTTGATCGTTCCATTTTTTCCGGCCGGCAACAATTCTCGCCGCCATTAATGCATGTCGTCACGTGCGATGACAACACGCCAGTAGGGTTGTCACAAACACTATTCCTAGCATTCAGGTTGAACTGGTCACGCCTTTCTTTGTAAAGCTAGAGTATTCGATAATATGTCAATTTTGGGTTACATACTACCAAATTAGTTTTCAGAAAAAACTGCAAATGTATACATCAAATATAAAATTGGTTAAAATTTTATCATCGGTAAATATGTTACTCTCTTGGTGTACCGATTCGGCCTGCGGATCAAAAAATCCGAGTTGAATTTCGGGATTTAAATAATAAAATTTTCATTCGCAAGACTTGATTCTTATGATGTCTTAACTGTGCATATCCATGTCAAACGCAACATGAAATCCTAACAGAGTTATGAGTGTGTCTGAGCGCTTAATGTTTCAATCAAACAGGCTAATAATAATCAACGTTCACACATTCGCAGCCCAGCACTTGTTCCCTGCGTTGCGGGTAGCATATACATAAGTATAAGAAATTAAAAAACCCTCATAACTCGAGAACAAGTTTTTATCTGTCACATGTTTCTGTCGGCTGGCATTCGAACTCGGGAGTCCACCCGGGACTGCTCACAGGCCGGCAGTGTCAATACCAACTGAATTACGGGATCCTAAAAATTCAATTAAGTTTATAATATTATTCATTACTTATACTTCCACAGGTGACAACCATAATATTAGATACGGTCGTCCATTTCAGAGAAGCAACCGTTCTTCCACATATTGCTAAATGTCGTAAATTCTACGTAAATTTCTGTTACTGATAATTTGTGATGCAAAAAATGATATGATGTTTTATTCCAAATAAAACACTCAAGCTCATTACAATTCACCGTTCGAATCACCTACCGGTTTTAGGTGGTCTCTAACGCCTTCGGTACACCGATGCGTTCGTATGCGGAAGCAATTTTCTGAGACTGAGAAACACCTGCGCAACGTTAGCACACTGCAATTTGTTGCAAAGAAATATCATTGCATCGTCCGTGGACTGTGAGTGTGGACGGCGTCATCGCTTTCGGAGATTGTTGTTGTTGACGTCAATATAAAAGAGAAAATGTAGAATCTGGGTGCATGAAATAAAGCAAGACGAAGGAAACTCGGAGAAAATAAACTATACTTATAACTGCAATCACATGAGGATCGTTTCTATAACATTTGTCCCTGTCTTTTCTTGAATTTAATGTTAACACCATACTACCTCTTTTTCGTACATATGTTACTATAATTTCGACATCCATTACGCGAAAATCTGTCCACGCCGACAGAACGCGAGGTTAAGCTTGGCGAAACGAAACACTACTAGCGAAATGTATGCGTCCATGGAACGGCCATTTCGCAGTTACCTGCGAAACAGTATCCACAAGGATGCAACTAACTCATCTCGCTAATATTAGACTGAGAAATAGCATATGCGAAACGCTGTCATACAATTTAGTTTTTTCTTCGTTTCGCTGTCGCTTACCAACGCGTCGCTGTACTAAATGCGTAAGTCAGCTGCAAAAAGTAATAAAAGAATCGAGAACTATATCGTTAGGTCCAGTTTAGGCCTGCCTTTCTATCCTTTTTCATAATGTGTGGGTAAAGCCATAGACCATTGTGCGTCCTGGTAAGCGTGGGGTACTAGTAGACAAGTAAGAAATAAGGTAAGCAAGAATTCGTTTGAGAAAAAAGCAAGCGGTCAAATATGTTGAAGTGATAATGAGCGCTCCAGCTCATAAACATCGCTGCCTAAACTCAAACAAGATCTTGAGATGCTGCATTATCTACTTAGCACTGGGTTATGCGTTATAAATCTGCTCATTTTTATATAGTTATCGAAGAAAAATATTATTAAGATAAGATCGGTACTTGGGTATTTATATAGGACTTTATAAGGATTCGAACCACAAAAAACGTCTTGACACACATGAGGAGATTTTGGAATTTGAAATGGAAATACCGGATACATAACTATGGAATATAAATATTAAATTCCCTAAGTTCTCAATCGAATGGTAATCCATCCATGGTAAGAATCCATCCAGGTAAGGATCGCCGCTGCAAAAACATTGATCGATTCGATTGTTTACGTGTTGTATACCGAGAATAGATTTAACTAAAAAATTCATACTAAAAAACCAAAATGTGTAAGAGACACATTTTAAACTTTTAATCATACACAATTTTTATAGAAACATACCACAAGTTACAATGTCACTCACGACGCCAACCGGTTCTATTGTGACCTTGTCGTACAGATACAAAAATATATAATAAATTGTACAAAAACAAATTATTCCCTCGTCTATTCATTAAATACGAGCAAAAAATTTTCGGAATTTGCTGTCACGTAAAAACGCGACGAGCGCCATCTTTACTTCGCGCTCGACGTGCGCGCCGTGTCGTCGGCCACTGGCGCGAGTTACTTGCCAGTGGCGAGCCGTAAACATCCTCTGCCGTTTTAATCACGACAAAGAAAATAAAAACTCAGAAAATAGAAACTATAATCATCTAGCGGGTGTTTAGAAAATATAGAAATACTATCATAACTAACTATTTAATTAAATTAAGACACATACAAATCAATGACGTGAACATTTCAAATAATATCAATACGTAAGTACCTACATAGCTTAGGTAACTGTAATCGAATAAGCCTTAAAATATATTATTAATATTTGTTATTTCTTGCTAAAATAATCTTTCTTCCTTGCTAAATAATTATTATTTAGTTACGTATAAAAAATAAACGTAACGGTCACCTGAAATATTGTATAAAAACTTACAAGTTAACCCCATTTCAGTTAAATAATCTTAAATAACAAATAATAATTAAAACAATTATGGAATACCGACGAAGGCACGAGTATATTCACTCCTTAGGGCTCGAATATCTAAAAGCCCTTGTTAGTAGTAGATGGCTTTACACTAAATCAAATCAAATAATTATCAAAATCTAAACTGGATTCTGCTGTAGCGGCTTCAACCACAACCCCGCGTCCTATAATCTGGTCAATGTACTTATTTTTAATAAATATTTCTCAACTACAATCCTCTCGTACCGATAACGATATAATTATCTATTCGTCATTACTACGGCTGCCCCATTTCAAAACCTAGTAAGGACTTAAAGCGAAATTTTACAGGAGAGCGCATAAACGTGAAAAAGTATTCATTTTAGGTAAAAAAAATAGCTATTGGTTTTATAAAATACTAAATAATGAAAACGTAGTACTAACAATATTTTAATATAAATATGTATATTACATACTTTAGGTCCCTTACTAACTTTAATAATTGACACAAGATAATTAGGTTACGTTAGGTTTTTAATATATCTGCTTTCATGTTAGTTTAAGATGTTCGTGTTTTTGTATTTGGTAGTGACTTCCTAGGTTAACGAGATTATGCAATAAAACGATTTTTGTAAAAAATGTCCCATACTACGTTTTAAAATGGGACAGCCGACTAGTCGTAGTTGTACTAGGCTTCATCGTTTACTGTATTTACGACCGAAGAAAGTAGTTGAATAGTTGAATAACTTCAATGAATAAGGATATGTTATTCTATAAACGTATATAATTCATTTTACTAAATATATAACTATGAACACAATCCATGTCAACGATTTAAAATTTTAAAGTAACACAAACTAATCAGTCATTACAAATAAGATAATTAGTTATTTGAATATGACCGAAATTGCATGGGTAATGTATAACACTGTAAGCATTATAAGATACATATTTTTGAATTACTGTCAGAGGATGCCATTAGGCATTTTGCCGCCATCCATTATTTAAGAACGTGACAGTAAATTTTATATAAATAACTGAATAAGAAGTACATTTAGCCTACTCTACAATGTACCAATGTTTAAATTATAAAATCCACAGACCCAAATTCAAATTCTATATTTATCATAAGTGTAAATGTATACAAAATTCTATGAACTCACATTTTCGTCATCACACTGACATGCAAATAATCATGGACCAAATCATTTACAGTAACACTCCCACCTGGATCAGTAACTCAGTAAAGTTATAGTAAACTTTAAATTCACTCACTATTTCAATCAGTTCAGTTCCAATAATTTATTTAGTCATTTGACTCAATTTATAAATATAATGAAGAAGTACCCATCCCAATTTCACATTAATGACACAAGATAATTATACAAAATACGTGTTATCAAACGTAACGGGCATTCGAAATAAATCGTCCCAATAAGTTTAACGAAACAAAATCTAATTCCATAGAGTAATTCCATCGTCATAGTAACATAAATTGATGCAAGTCCAAAAAGTAATATGCGTAAATATGTGCATTACATTTTAAGCTCTACGAAATTATCATAAAGGAGAAATTCCCGTTTCATTACTGGTGAATGTAGAACTCGATTTGCACGCGCCTGTGTAACCACAATTAAGTGTGGTCGTTCAATTTGACCATCAAAACAAAAACGGAGCGGTATCGCCTTTGCTGAACGAGAGTAAAGGAGTAATAGAAATGACTTACGGTTAAAATTCAACGACAAAAAAATCTTACAAATTTATTAAACAACAATAAAAATGTTTATGATCTTCGTAATTCTTCGTTCTTCCTCTTTTCGTCTTGTAACTTGTTTTTTCATTGTCATTTAATATGAAGTACAAAAACATTTACTACAATTCCTTTTACACTTTTATATTAATGGAAGATAATAGTCTATTCTTCCTATTGAAACATTAAAAATCATACGAAAACAAATATCTGATAAATTTTAATCTATTTTTATAGTGAAATTATTACGCTACCAATACACTAGACTAATTAGATTAAAAAGTACTTATCCATGTCCTTCTGGCACGTCTGCTACTCACACGCGCTATCTCGTAACTATGTACATATATACATATCTATATCTAATGGTTATTTCCACTCTTGTGAGGTTCTTTATAACCACACATCCAGTAAACCGGCGTGTAAAAAGAGAAAAATGGCTTCCTTTACAGCTATCGGCACAAAGTGACACCGCCGGTTGTTTAGCGAACCGAGTACCTACGCTGTATATTTCGCAAACAATGCAATCTGTTTACAGAGTATATATCCGAATGGGAAATCGTGTTGTTTTTTATGACAATGGTCGACAAAGGATCCGACATTCAGACATCACCGCCAGGTACAGACATTTGTAATACTAAATACTTCAATCACCCTTGGCTCTCAAAAGTGTCAAAATATTAAACAACTCTAGTGATATTTCTCACCATGCACGCTTATCTAGAATAAGGAGAAAAGTAGATATTAGTGTGTAGTAATAACATAATAGATAGATAGATAGAATAGTAATAAGTAATAGATTTATATACAAATTAAATCTATTTAATGTAAAGAATTATTAATAAATTTGAGAGCTTTCTATTTCGTAAATCCAGTTATGTTTATGTTTCAAACTATTTTTACTGTGCCGTCCTTAAGAAACGTTTTAAAGCTTTAAAATATAAAAATAGCAGTTTACAGCTACGTGTACGTCTACGGACGGTGACACCGCGTCGCTTGTGTAGCGAGAAGATAGGACTCCGGCGCAGGCTGTAAATAACGTTCAAGCTATCGTAGTTCAATCTTTTATCTATTATTGTGTAGAGACTCGGTTGAGAGAACTCGGTTGATTTAGATGGTTAAATCCGTTAGAATTGACGAAAATGCCATTCTATAAATAAGTCTCACATCAAAAGCATTCTTATGAAGAAACGTTAGTACAAACATGATGATTACTTTAAAGATAACTGCTTAGACTTGAGCTTAATTGATATTAAATTAATAAATATGTGTCAATACAAATTACAATAGTGTTGTGCTTAGATCTCTGACGGTCTATTCAACATATGTACTACTTTGAAATGATGTAAGAAAACTCGGTCACGCTTTGTCTATTGATTATTTGTTCTATTTATCTGTAGGCACGAAATCAGATAAATGAACATTTTCGCATTTTTCAGAGCCGAATGCGTAATAGCTAAAATAAACCAAATTTTTCAAATCTCTGCTCTGGACAGGAACGTGTTTCACTGTACAATTTAAGAAAGATAAGAGATTTCGAGGTCTTATAATTTGAGGTCCGCGGGCGCGCACGCATCCACCCAGCCAATCGGTCTCGCATTAGTGCATAATGGTTCTTATTTATGTACCTCGTTATGCCGGCGGGTTTCGGCTGGTCCATCTAACTTCACCCTGAGCGGGCATTAACTCACATATGTACAATTTTAAATTTAATATTATATTTAATTTTCCTAATTATATTTAATAATCCTACAGCAGTGTCGCTGACGTATAATAGGTACATTATACCATAAATATTCTTTTGTTTCTGAAGCTTTCTTAAAATTTAATAACGTATTGTTATTAATTAAGAGACAATAAACATGATACAATTGGTTCAGTCCGTATTTGAACTCGGTCAGAGATATTACGTATACCACATTTACGATAACGAGCAGAACTGACGGCTTCACGTGCCCTCCGAAGCATGAGAGCACTCGAAATATTTTGTAACTATCGGGCACCGATCCAATTCTATACCGCGCCCGCAGTTACATAACTCAACGGATCACAAATGAGCGATATACAATTTTTACAAATGTATAAATACACAATTATTATGTAAAGTTAAAGTTATACAAATGTATGTTGTCGCCCTCATTAAAAGAGGGTAGTCAATTGAAAAGTACCTGAAGTACCTGTCAGTCTCCTATAAAAACACAGTCTACTGCAGCTCTTAAAAAGGCGAAGCTTTGCTGAAAAAGCTTGAGTTCGTGCAGTACATCAGTGATTGTGAGAAGTATATATAACGTAAGTAGATCGGTGTTATGTAAAAGTATTGATAACTGTATTCACATTTGTGTTTGTGTTATAAAACATTGTAATGAGAAATAGTGTCATAGTAAATTACTGTGTATTAATGTAATGAATATCCAATATAAATATTTACCACATACTTAAGTGTTTATTTTATGTATAACTTAGAACTTAATTTTTTGTGAGAGTCAGCAACCATAACAACTTGTAAACTTGTAAAAACCATAACACTGTAGAAGGAGGAAACAACCTAGTCTTATCGAGCCTTACTCGGTACATATTATGCCCCATCATATTATTACTTGATGTTCATTTGTGATTGGTGCGTATAGATATTATATTGTATTTTAATAGTATTAGAGTTGAATACATCTTTCCATAACGATGTATGTTATTCTGGTGGATTTAGAGTCTAATAGATCTTTTTTTTTTAATTTTAACTCTATAGTTTTCCGGCAAATAGAGGACTTTTCTGAGTTACAAATAACAAGCACAATGCAACGATTCTGATAGTAATTCAATGTTCTAAGCAAACTTAAAGATAAATTTTGAACTCGACGGAAAGAAAACAACGTTAAAAGAGAAAACCAAATAATTAATAAATTGAAAATTATAATATTTACTTTTATTACAACGACAACAAGAAGCATTTATGTATCGATTGCTCATTGGTTTATGATCTGATTCGAATCATATAATAAATTATTCGTGTAACATAGACCCGAATAACGCTGTGATTATTAAACTACAAGAAAATGTGCGGTTTATAAGTAATATGTAAACTATTTCCACGCAAAATGTCAATAAGTAACGTGTATGTACATATAATTATTCTTGTAAAACAATCATAAGGACGTAGTAAGAAATCGATTATCCGAGACAATAATCGATATTAATAAATATCGAAGGAGTTTTTTCTCTAACCGTATCACGTATGTGTCAAATTATAAAAAAGCATAATACATCTTAATATTATAGAATATTATGAAACCAACCTGTCTATAGATGTACCTGTAGATAATAATCATTTGCATATTTTGATAATATCAGTTAACTTCATTCAAATATATGAATGACGAGTAACTCGCCCTCGCTTTGCTTTCAAAAATTTATTCGGAAGTTCACAAATAATACTAGCACACGAAACAAAGCTATTAATTTTCATTAGGCGCTTTATAAATATTTAATGAATCGATCGACATATTGATTTAGACCTATAATATTTTTCGCTAATATTGCGTTTAGACAGACAGACTTTGTACTGTACCATTAAATTAAACAGTGTTGTCATAATCGATGTCCAAAAGTTTTTGCTGCTTCCGTGCAGATAACTAATATTTACCTGGAGCGCGGCCCGCTCAGTGTACACGACGCTCTCCATATCGATATGATTATCTTTATGATTGACGCATCTAATGTAACGATGCGCAAAAACTTATGTGTAATTTATTTTATTCTATTTCAACCGATGGAAGAAGATCATTAGGTTTTTATGTGAGGTATACAGGTCGTATTCAATCGTTCGTTCGAGATTGATGATATCATTCGTTTTAGTCCATATTGAGTAGTGACAGCAGAGATATTTACCTCTTATACGCTATCTTATTCTCGGATAACACAACTCAAGACTGCAGTTTCCGCGGTGTCACAATAATATTTATGTTATAGTTATTTTACATGATAGATTGTTTAAAACGAATATTAATATAGTTCATTTTACCCGCAATAATAATCATTTAACCATATGTATAGTAACGTTTAAATTTATATGGTTAAACTAACCACAAATTTTACAATTACGATACTTTTGTCCATAGACTCCAAGCGCGGCCTGACGGTAAATTCGTGAGTTTTACACCTACTGTTCGGTGAAGAATCTACTTAGTTTAGAATGTTTCAGATCAAGAATATTTCACTTAAACCTTAAATCACCCTGTCTGGAAATTCCACAGTTTCGATTAATGGATGGTGCTGGAATCTTCCACCGAGAATTCAGTAATTTGAATGCAACGTTGGTGGGAATATTTTAGCGTAACTCGATGCTCCATCGTGTAGTTCTCAGAAGAGCTGAAGCTGATTGGGAAACGCCTATAAAGTACGCCGCACAAATTAATAGTCGATTAACGCGATTCCAGTAATGGATACCGGAGATGGAAGGCGTTTTACAGGTTCTACATTTATCCCACGTTTCAGGGACTTGGTTACGTTTGAAACAGTGTATCCTAAATACTGTTCATTAAGTTACAGATAAATGTATTTAGTTTAACTCAATCTGTTTAGTGGTTGTCTCAGAATATCGTCACGTAAAGACAAAAAACTGCGAGTAGAAAAAAAAATGTAAAAAGAATATGTTTTCGCGTCTGTTTTTTACACCTATTACTATGTCTACTTATATAAAAATTACCAAAACACATAATATATATTTATGTATGCGCACGATTCATGTATTCATACAATTGTGTATCATGAATAAATATAATTATCGTTGTCTAGTACGAGTAGCATGCTGTCAATGCAGACCGCCAGGTGTTTGCTCACAGAGACAACAATGTCCTCGACCCTCGTGTGAATTTGTCTCACGACAACATAATGTTGTGTTTGTTAATTAACCTTCAACAACTCCAACCGATCATTATTCTCGAAAACCGAATATCCGATTAACAAATAACAATCTTAATAAATTCAATTAATCCTTTTCCATAATAACTTGGTTTGTTATTAAACAAAAAATTATAAGTGTGGAAATAAATCTTTTTTTTTTTTGTTTAATATATTGATTTGTTAGTTACATTTGTTTTCAAAGCCCGTAATTGTCCAATTGGTATGCCCGAGTCTTCTCTGACAATGAAACGGGTTGTTGCTATAGTCATGGTGGCTAATTGGGAGTTAACCGACTTCACCCATCTATTATTTACTTATCCTTTAGACAAATCCTCTTTCTACCGTTGATAAAGGACGAACTTAATGCCTAATAGCATTATTTATCTAACAATTGACCCTTTATGTCTGTTCTTCAAATATTTTCTCGACCAGGAATCAAACCGAGAATCCAAATCAACCGGGTCTTTAGGGACATCTTTATGTCGCTAGAAACGTAGACACAGTAAAAGAAAGCCACTGTCTGTCTAAACACAATAATCTCACAAAGTACTGTCCGGATTTTCATGTGGATTTTACCAAAACATTTGATTGCGATTCCCGAGAAACTTTTAAATGTCGGCGGTAATAATTTTGGATGCAGATGTTATTCCCAAACCACAAACAACTATAAAAAAACATTTTTAAAATTTATCGTCTGCATCGGATAACAAGTGAGAAGATCCGGAGAGCACTCTACCACGTTGCTCCAGTATACCGAAAGTGTTACTTTCCAATTCGAATTTCAACAGCTCGAAGGTCGTACCATAGTATTCGCCAAGGTAACTGTTATTATTTATCTTTAAATTTAAAATGTATATTTCAACCTTAATAATGCATCGAATAACACTCACAGAATAATAAATTAATATAAAACGTGCTAATGTCAACAGAGTGACATTGAATTAAGTGTTTTTTTTTTTCAATTCACATCAATTGTCCGACGTATTACGAACAATATGGTGATGACGGAGACCATCAAGTGGGCCTCTGCTCGTTTGTTGGATATTTACATAAAACATATGGATGGTTACGAATTTCATATAACCCGTGACCTTTTCAGTGATTTCCGGTGTCAAGGATAACAAACAAAATGTTATTCTCCATTTACGGGACAAAGTATCAGCGAAAAAGTTAACTCGTATTTTGCAAAAAAACATTCCATACTAAATTATTACGTATTTTCCATAAAACATTTTCATTAATTGAAAATAATATTCAGCTTTGCGATGATTCTACAGAAACTCTATTCACAACATCTGTCGAACCATAGAAAAGACATCAACGGGCTCGTTACAACTCTTGGTCTCTCCATGATTCTCTACGACTCTATATCGTAGAGTACGGTGACACGGTCTTGTGTTACTGTTCAAAGTGCATGTTAAAGGGTCAACAGTTCGAGTACAAATATTGACAGAGACCACAGCGACGATAAGATACACCGGCGCAAAGAACGATAACATTTGCCGGTGTCTCATTCAAACCAAACATTAAGTTTTGTTGACTTCCTGTTGTACTAAAACTAAAGATTTATATGAAAATTTATTTCTTTGGATCGGGTTTTATTACACTGACTTCTTGTCAGATTTCGACGATTTGAAGAATTGTCTGTTCCATGGTTTCCGATATTAAAGTAACAGTATGGACATAATACTAAAGTAAGCGAGTGGCCAGCTTATTACTGGCGTTCTGAGACTGCATCAGAAACACCAATAAGATTTTACAGCAGCTAGCCAGGGAGGTAGGGAACCTTGCAACCTTCGCGAGTACCGCCTTGACCGAAGTGAGCGAGGCCAGACCAGCAACCATCAAGAAAGGGATCCTACAACATCTCATCCCTTGTTCGGCAAGGTCCACCTCGAACAGGGGAAGTAGGCTTGCACTCCAGGATGGATGGTACATTTTCTCCATAAACGCTAATAAACGTCAATACAAATTCTGAATAAAAACATTAGAATCTGACATTCACCTCAGCATATAAATAACACGCGAAATTCGTTAACAATTCACCTTCGCTTAACCTGTCCAAATGACCTTTTCGCATATCTGTGGATGTGTTTGAGTCATCTTATATTTTCGCATCGAATCGCTCGGTGACGTGGTCGTGTGGTCGTTTGAATAATAACACACACAAATCAGTTCTTTTAAACCGGGTTTTTTTTTTTAATTTTGTCCTTTAGGCAGGTCACAGGTTAGGATAATTCTATTCATTCGTATGTTACGGGATATGAAATATTAATGCACAGAAACATCGTACCATAATAGTACCATATCATAGTATAACCATATTAATAGTATCGTACCATAATAATAATAGCACTTATGAGCTCGGGTGTTCGTACCCCATTTAGAATTTAACGGATAAAAGTCAAGGTCCAACACTTGCCAAGTGCGGATTTGGTAAACTCCCACACCTTGGATAACTGACCGATATGCAGGTTTCCTAACAACGGTTTCGTTCAATAAAACAAGTGATAGTTCATTTATAAAGCAAACTCTTTGAGAAATTAGAGCTGTGTGCAGGATTCGAACTTAAGACTTCTATACTATAGACACCGTTCGAAACCTTAGGCTTACACTGCAAAGAGTACCTAATTCAATAATATATTGTATATATAGGGGGTTTACAGCCGAATTATATAACAGAATTCTTATTATTTTATAACAAAATTCTCAATCGTATTTACAACACGCAGTACATGATCTGACGGCAGCTCAAGAGATTTACTAAGTTCATCAGACTGTAAAAGTAAAAAATAATTAAGTATATTATCACAATTAAATGACGATTAACAAATATCCATGTATGCATGAGTCACAGAATATAATTTAATAATGAACTCATGTCGCTCAAGAACCGGACGTAACACAATCTTCATTTGAAAATGTATCTGTAACCCAATTGATACTGACCCTACTCGCCAAACGGAAAAAGTGTTAAATTAAAAGTATATTCAAATTAAACTGGTCACATTTGTATCAAAATTATCGACAAGATGATAGTGACGTCACAAGGGTGGGGTTTTCGAGCTGCAATTTACCAAAGCCGAACTCTGCACTGTACTAGAGCAAACAAAAAAGTGTTTTTAGAAGCAAACTCGTCTTAGTAAAGCCAGACATACATTTGCAAAGCAACAATACTACACTTAAATTAAACAAAACTCGGTATGGTTCCTATTAAAGTTGTTAAATAATCTTTAACTGGTATTAAATCACAGTTTTATTACTAAAAGCAGTACGATAGCACATGCAATATACAACTACACAAAATCAGTCCACTACATAACCTTTCACATCCATAGTTCCTGTTGGCGCTGCGTGCTGGCTACGTGGTACAGGGATCGAAAGGCTGCCAAAAGCCGGATAAACGGATATGTAAATATTTGTCCGGACACGGTCGTAAAATCCTAAACATTACGACTAAAACCAATCGGCTGGCAACCCTAATCACGACAACAACAGCAGCACAGATAGTTCTTTGCCATAGTTAAACAAATAACAATAATATATCACAACAAAAACCTGTTTTGTGCAGTTACGTACACACGAAACTTATATTTCTTTAATGTAATTAAAGAATAGATTTTCATGTATTTAAACTATTCTAACTAAAACGATGAGAATGCTACATTAAAGAGGATAACTAAAAATGTTAATAAATAACATAATGAAATTGAACAAAATAGCGCAGTTTTATTACAGGTGAATAACATTTAATAATTATATTTCTCGAATAAATAATATCTGACTAAAATTTAATTCTTGACATTGACATCTTTCCGGCATGACATTTATTCTTGACATTTCTTACCGTGGTACACATCCTGGCACTGGAAGATTGACAAGACATATATGATAAGCGACAGTTTAAAATAAAAACTCTCATTTCAATATACCACTAGACTTAACGATGAGTCATAAGAAGTTACGAGAAAAACCCACAGACAAGCAAATTAATCTTACTACACCATTAGTAAGAATTATAAATAAATCGGATCCCATCCTCAGAACTCATTCTATCCTGCTATAAATGATAGTTAAGCTACATTATAGTACTTCATAGCAGTTTCAACAAAGTTGTCAACTATCTGTTGGCTGACAAGACATTGACATTTTATATCAGCTGTCGTGACGTGCTAGTGACAGCCCGATAAACGCGGGTAATGACGTCACAGCTCTTAATGGCATCTCAATAATTGTTATTGGTTACGAACCTCAATTTGAAATAATACAATACAACACATAAAGACTTGATTTATTTATCGACGATACCTTAGCACAGGTGGTAATGACCCAGCCTGCCGAGCCCGAGGGTCCCGGCTTCGATCCGAGCCGGAGTAGACCTTTATGTGACAGATGAACGTTTATTCTCGGACCGTGGATGTTTGTGACTGTATATTAATGTGCATCCATGCCGTTAGCAATACAAGGAATTCTAATGACACACGCACTAGAATAAATGTATGATCGTATATTGAGTTACTACTGTTTGCACACACTTATTACATTACACTTTGTACCTTATACATTATGGTATGGTTTTAGTCTTCAAAACATACACTACACGACAGCGTTTAGGCTAGACAGGTATCAACGATTACATACGAGTAGGTAAAAATATGATTCAGAGTATTTACCAAGGTTATTGGGAATTTACAGATGTGGACATCAGAATTCAGCTGTGCGCAATATTTTCCACATAAGCAAGGCTTGATGCATAGGTGACTTCGATTTGGATAGACATTTTTAGCTTTTTCAAACTATAGCTTACAAAAAAAAAAATTAAAAACTACCTTAAAACTTCAATACAAGCGCAGATATTTGTAGCACATAATTATTGTATACAATGATGGTTGGTCCAAATATATTAAATAATATATATTATTATAATGTTTTCCACTTTCAAAGTAGCGTACGGGTTCACGGCAACATAACTGTAAACTATACATCTCAAAATACCATTGCTCCTCGCACGCACAGTGTCGGCTGTAATTGTTTGAACAAACATGCAATGGACGCGGCTAGACAATTAGCATCCATGGGATAAATGGTAAGCGCTGCACTTTGAGTCTTGACGTATGGAACGGATTCATTTTTAAGACTTAACGTTTTATTTAAAAAAAAACTAGCCATATTATTCACTGGGGTTGCTTGTCCAGCGGGCGTGGACCGACGGGAGATCGTAGAGGGTATGACCCACCCTCAGGATCGGTCATCTGACAAACCTTATAAAATTGGTCAATTTACGAATATTCAATATTAAATTAGTATTAATTTATTTTGCAACAATCGGCAAACACGATGTATGATGGTATATACTTATATACATGCATGAAACCTCCCTCCCTCCAACAAAGGCAAACATGCAATTATGATAAAATTCAATAAATGATTACCTTCTGGATTAAATCACTGAATACGTTCTCAAAAGTTTTTGTTCTAAGTGTAATTTAATCGACTTGTTAAATAATAATAATATTGATTGATTATTTAATAATATGATTTCCTCTTTAGTGTTCGGCTGCGACGTGGTTTTTGTAATCTTGGGTTTTCCATATACGGCCCATGTATCAGACTGGCTTCCTACTTTAAATAATTTAGTTTTAAAAGCTTATTAAGTTAATACTTGCGGAAGGTGAATTTCTTGGATTCTTCTCCTATTTTTTACCCTTAGGGGTGGTATTTTTTCTTCACATTTAAGTTAGACCAAAAGGAAAGTATACTTTCTCAAACAAAAAAGGAATTCTCCAAATTAATAAATGACAGAGTTCTGAGGTTTTTTTTTTATGTTTGTTATTAAAAAAATACAGACGAACTGAGAACTTCCACCCTTTTTGAAGTCGTTTTTTGTTCAAATGTGCCAAATCTAAATTAAACAATGAAACATTATCTAGCGATCAATCCACAGTCTTTTGGGAGTCACCTGAGATAGTAAACCAAAACGAGACGCCCATATATTCGTTCTCGCAAGTAAACTGAGTAAGTCTGTTTATGCTAATAGGAAGTTTATTTTGCTTATTTTCACAGTCTTATGTCTTATTGTATCTGAATGTGGAGTAAATCTGCTGAATAAGGAGTAATTAGAGCATGGTTGCACAGACTTATGAAGACTAGGGGCCACTCGGGCAAATCATGAACTGATGGCGGGCCGGCCGCCAGAAGTATAGGTAATTAAAGACAATAAAGAATTGATAAAAATTTATTAAAATTGAAAAAGAATTTATTAATTTGAAGCGTGGCACTGCATAGTGCTTACAATCTTTTTTATATTTGGCTCAAATTTACCTGTAGCAACACGTAAAACTGCTTCCAAACTTTCATTTGCAAGGCGGTTTCGATTTTTTGTTTTATTATTATTTAGTATTGAAAAAGTTTGTTCACATATATAGGTAGAACCAAATAAGCTGGCACATTTCAGAGCGTTTATGCGCAACTTTTCGTACATATTTTTATCAATGCAGCGGGTTCAGCAAGTCTCCTTCGTTGAATTTGTTGCGTAAATCTTGATCGTTTTGAATGTCGATAATTTCTAACTGCATTGACTCTGGCGCATTTTCAACTGAAATCGTGAAAGGATTGCTGAATATGTCCAACAGAGACATGTTCAAGACATTCAAATGATTTGTAATGTCAACTAAAAAAGCCAAATCACACAACCAATCAGGATTTTTAAGTTCCGGGACATCCCTTTGCTTTTCCGCCAGAAATATTCCAATTTCTTCTATTAAATTTAGAAATCGTTCCAGTGTCAATCCACGGCTTAGCCACCTTACTTCTGTATAATACAGTAAATCTCCGTATTCTCTTTCGATGTCATCAAGGAATTCTTTGAATTGTCTGTGATTGAGTCCTCGTGATTTTATGGAATTTACAGTCGAAACTACCACTTTCATGACATTTTGAAATTCAATTTTTTTTAGAACAGAGGGTTTCTTGGTGTATAATGCAGTGAAACTGCATGAGATCTTCAGCGTTTATGTTTTTTCCTTGCAGATGCTTTTTCAGCAAAGTAACTAGCCCGGAATTGACACCAATCATCGAAGGAGCACCGTCAGTCGCAACTCCCGATAATTTTGATAAGTCCAAATCAGTTTTTGAACACTCATCCAAAAGTACATTGAGTATATCAACTCCTTTGGTTTGACCTTTCAATGAACACATTCCGAATAACTCTTCTAAGACTTCAAAATTTTGAGTAACACCTCGTATGAATATGTGACGTTGAGCTGTGGAACTAATATCAGTGGATTCGTCGAGTGCTAATGAAAAAAATTCAATGATCTTAGTTTTTTTAATTAATTGTTCCGCAATATTACCTGACAAAGACATAATTCGTCTTTGGATAGTCATACAATTCAGTTGAATTTTCTCAAACATTTTTGCTGCTTCTGGACACATTTTCTTAGCGGCAATTTCTATGCATTCTTATACAAAATCGCCATCATTGAAGGGGCGACTTCGCTTTGCTATCATTCGAGAAGTTTCATAACTATCTTCTGTAGCTGTTTCTGAATCTTGAATGGGTTTTGTAAACATAACTTGCTGACCAATAAGCTCCCGTTTTAAAGACAACATTTTTTGCTTTCTTAATTCGCCTGTAAACTTGGTAAAAGAAGGATGCTGCGTTTCATAGTGCCTTTTTACATTATATTCCTTTGCAATCGCAACAGAATACTTGCAAATTAAACAAACGACTTTGTTATGCGACCATACAAAAAAGTATTTCTCAGTCCAAATTTCTTGAAACTGCCGATTTTCATCTTTAAACCTTACGTTTTTTACTAGGTCCTGGCTTCTCCATGTTGCGATCTAATCCTGGCTAAGATTAACACAGCACCTAAAAACAATTACAGTACCTTCTTAAATTACTCATTCTTTTATAAATTATCAAAAATAATTGATTAAATTCCTCAGAAATTTTAAGATTTTTATACAGATTTTATATCTGAAATAATGACGTAATTATTACAGTTAGAGAAATTCTGATAAAAATAGTAATTTCTTTGTTTTATTTTAATATTTGGCCAACATTAAAGCTAAATTTGATTAAAATTGATTAAATAGGTAGGGAAACACTTATTAATAACAGAGTTTTACTTACGATTTCACAACACAATTATACACGGCACTTGACGGGTTAACAGGAAATCTACGTTGAATGTGGATCAAAATATATGACACCGGCTAGTCGAGTTAAAATCTACACTAGAACTATTGCCTCCCCAAAACACTATTAAACTGCACTTATTCTCAATCACTTATTACTTCGCTTTGTATTTTCGCGGTTATTTCTTTCTGTTGACATTTCACTCAACTTAAAACCGAACTGTCGGTCGCTGCGGTTAGCGTGGCTTTTATACCGCGCATACGACTCTGGAAGCTTCGTGTATCTACTCGTACCTACGCGAGCAATCGGGAATTCGGGACTATTGCTATCTCGCTTGCTCACACCGCGCTAGAAAATTCTTGATTTCTCTACTATTTTGAACTTTATATAAAGGCGGCAAGCGATGTTACTTGACTTAGCATTTTTGGGCGCTAGATTCAAATAGCGCGCGCGAGATTCAAATTACTTTTCGAACATATTTTTTTTTTGGTTTTATTCTGGAATAGAATTAAATATTCTTCGAATGTACGAGAGTATTATTTTTGCTGTCGGCGGGCCACCAGTATTCGACCGGCGGGCCGCCGTTTTTAATTTGATTTCGGACGTATTTCTATTAACCATAACAAGGCAACGGAACGTTAAAACAACATATAATATCTACTCACAACAGGCATGGTTTGAGAAAAGTATTTTTGGCAATCAAGTAGAGAAGAAATTCAAGAAGAGTGATTCACTTGTGAAGCAAACCGATTTTCCTACGAACTAATATGAGTGAAAAGAGTAAAAGTTAAACTATATTATTATTACTATTTCGATTATAATTTCGAGTGACAATTAAATGTAACGATTTTTTAATGAAGTTCCTGTATTAATGAGATGGAACTGAACTGGCAGCCAAAAATTTTTATTTATTTTTATATTTTTGTACAATAAATAAAAAAAATTATAGCTGAAATTTAATTAACTAATTCTTCACTCGTAGCCTGGTTGGTTTGCTATTTCAATATCCTGTGCAAAACAAATTGAGATTACAGTCAAAAAACCAAATCAAATACAAACCAAAAAAATCAAATAAGATTTTAGTCCTATTTGAAGTTAACATTCTGGTTAAGCGCTGCAATCGAAAGTTTGACAACAAGTGAACATTTTCTGTTAAAACGCAAAAAAATTCCGATCGCCTAGGGCAGTAAAAACTCAAACCCAACACACAGCCAAGATCATGTTGTCCTGTGCCCGCAGCGACAATAATCATGAGTACAAATGGCCATTATCGTCAACGTCGAACGTCGCACGCACTCAGCCGAATTACAGACAGTTATTACAAATATTACCGGAGATCACACACATACGAACACACGATGTTGTGTGAGCGATACCGCGACTCAAGATTGACACACGCGATGCCCGGCTTGTGTACGACTGTAATTGGGTAGTGATAAAATAAGGGAAACAAGACTTACTCTTCTTGGGCTTCGGTAATTTGGTGATAAACTGTCAACTGTCAGCGCCGGCACGGCACTGACGCGCTTAAAGCCCTGTCTTCATGTTTCAGACAAATCACCATTTCCATGTTTTGAACGAGTAAAATCTCACGATAACTTCTTTGAATCTACCGATGAATTAGACCGACCAGTTTCGTTCAAAGTGATCTCTAATATTCTATGATACAATAGGTACGCGCTACCAAACTTATCTATCACTATATACCTATCGTCGTTGACAGGGCACGGAGGTAATACGTAAAAGTCGGTGATAGATGAAAGAAGATCGTATTTGTTTGGTACACTGGTCAATACAGCCAAGTAACCTGTGTGACCACAAATTCATTGCTTCTCCGTATACTAAAAAGTTAACTACGCATATTTTTTAATTTAATTGGACCTTACTACCTTTAAAACCAAATAAAAAGTTCCGTCAAACGTTTTTTTTTTTAGGAATATCTTTATATAATGAGCGTACCAATTCATCTGTCCACAATGAAAATTTAAATTAAGTGCAATTTTCTTGAGCGCATTCAATAAATCGGAATCTTTAAATAGAACCCTCGGAGGCAACTTGGGCCATTAAGTAGTTCTTTTTGCGTCCCTCTGTACGCTCCACAAAACAAAGTCTCATCTTGTATAATGCATGTCAGGGCACACACAAATTACATGCTATTACTATTTTTTCCGAGCAATCATCACGCCACCTACCGCTTTGTGGACTTGTCTCAAAAACGTAATGGATGTTAACAGAGACAAATAAAGAGCAGAAAAAATATTCTACAGTAAAATCTTTCCGTCATGCTGCGTAAATGTAAATTCTTTTTTATAACGTGCAGATTCCGGCATCTGTTGCACACACTTACTGAAACGACATTACAAAATAAAATCTTATTTAAAGTAACAAAGGCAATGTCGGTACATCTAAGTAGACTTTGCATTTATTTATAAGAGAGTACAATAAAGCGCATAAAATCAACAAAATTAAAATAAAATAACACAAATAAAAACTTAACAAAAATGCTAAATAAAAGACAGCAAAAATGTGATAAAGATGCGCTTTGCTGTTACGCGTGGTTTAAATAAAAAAAAATTGAAAATAGGAAGTAATAATAGTAGTATATTAATAATAAATGTATTTTTTTTATATAACACATTTTTAAAACAGACTGGTTTTGGTCTTTTTTTCTCATTTGGTATTGTCTCTGAACCTATATTATGTCCAAAATTTAAGTGCCCACACCAGAAAGTTAGTGAATATTCATTTAAAATTTTCACTCGTACATATAAAAGTCAAAGCGAATTGATAAAAACATGACATAAAACTATGTTGAAATATACTTTTGTACGTATATTCCATAAAAATTATTATTATTATTATTGTTATTATTATTATTGTTATAATTATTATTATTGGTCTTAAAAATATATACATAATTGGATTATTTCACTCACGAAGATCTAAATATATCTATAACAATATCCCCATTAAAAGTAAAGTTATTTGAGAAGGTAAACGTGATTTACGTATAACCATGCACAAGGCTAGACGACGAATTAATAGGACATCACTGTGAGTAGAATTTCCAATGTTTAAAAATAACTGTTTTAACAAAAATTCAACGTGAAGGTCAGCTCTACAATATATGAGTAAATTCATTCTATGTATACAACCTACATTTATTCACCAATTACAATGATAAATTTTATTGCATTAAATTTATTCATTAATATAATCCAGGCGTAGGGCATTGCTTTGCAATTGCATGAAATTACTCCCGTCGCAAGACCCTTAAAATATCTCTTTAAAAATAGCTAACAAGACGACAAAAAAATATTTAAAGATGGCGGAATTATAGCCGCGCTTCAGCCATAAATCTTAACACATAGACAAGCAACATGGCCGTATGTTCTATATTGTCTGTGGCCCACATAGTCTTCGTTTTGCTCAAAGTTTGAAAAGCATTACTCTGGAGAGAGGTGCGTTAATATGGAGAGTGATAAGGGTGTTTTTCGTTTGAATCTGGGTTGTATTCGAGTATTCGAGACTACTTTATAGAACATGCTATAAAAATCAGCGTTCTGATCTCCTGCAGTTTTATTGCTGAAATATACTATGTATGCGATGTAAAACTGGAGGCGTGTAGGCGACATTGTGTTTAATTGATAAAAGTAATATACGCGTGCTGGCTATTTGCGCGGCTCGTACTGGCGTCCGTTGAAGTCTATTTTAAATGCAGAGATCTACATCAGTGAACCGACAACTATGTCTACATAATTTTATAAGATTAAAAATTTCTACTCCTTTCGTCATGCAGATTATAAAAGAAAATGTTAGACAGTTTATTGCTATTTATGCTAAGCAATCTAGTGATAAGTGATATATTGTATATTATTATTGCCGTAATATTTTAGCATACTGTATAAATTAATATAATATGTTTACCTCGTTTATTTCACGTTTCCTTCTCTGCTTTCGCCGATTAGGGATGGCATTGAAGTCGTAAAGTCGAATATCTGCAAACAAAATTTTTTCACTTAAACTTCTAATTATATTACATTTTAAATACGCCGTGTATACTTTATAAATATAACGTATTATTAGTTTATGTTGAGATAATAATTTAGATGAATAATATATAACTGTTATTACAAATAAATATTTCGTAATGGAAATCATAAAAAATCACATTTAAAATCTATAATATATCTTTATTTATATATCCTACGTTTATATAATAAAAAAATGTTGCGATAAGCGGGCCATACCTAATTAGTACATGAATTCATAATAAAACCAAAAGCTAGGTAAAACGAAAACAAGCACCAAATACTGAATTCCAAAACTTGTTTTGGTCTCTCTGCTTGCGGGCACACGTTAAATAATTCAATGAGGTCCCAACTTTTTGTCAGAAGCTTGTTTCCCTGGAACCGAACCAAGGTCCTGTCAATGTGACTCCTTTGACATTTGCGACCGGCTCCGCAGTGCTCTCAAACAAAAAATCATTGGAACATTCAAACAATTTTCGACTCAGTTGCCAAGGACATAACATAAATTAAATGCACGATTGGTTGGTCGACGAATGGTTTTAAATACGTGTACGAAATTGAAAGTACTATAAATTATATTATATGGACAAAGCAATGTCGGAAATTAATATTCCTCACATACTAAATAGGTTACATTTTGCTTATTTAGTGAACACAACTTACATATAACTTACATAATATTTACTTTTAATACGTTATTGTGATTCACAGTATTTGAATACAAGAAACACAAAAAAAAAATATTTTATGAGGTCCATAACTAAAAAACTAACATACATAGAATATCAATAGAAATTTAAAATTAATCTATGACCTTATTGCTTTGAACAATTTCAGAAATGTAAGTATGTAGAATAAATATTCTGGGAGGATGACAAGGTTAAAAGAAACATTAACAATTGAGCAAGTTAAATAGAAAAGAGCACATAAAAGAATCAAAGAAATAAAAATAAGGAAAGTTACCATACAGGTCAAGGGTGTTGTTTCAAACTAACATCGTGTTGCGCACAGTCAAAATAGCTTTGTAGAGCCACGAAGGTTTTCAGAATCGTGTCCACAGACAGACGTGACGTGAGGCGGTAACCTCCAATGCTTTCGTTTCGCTTGGCGATACTTAATATTCTGCTAAGAATTATCTCACAGCATTTACAAAACTATTGTTACAATACGTCTATCATATACATATGATAAATATTTTTAACTAACGTAAGTTGTGTATGCACCTAGTCGATAGAGAATATACATTGTCTCGTTTTTACCGACAGAGAAGGTAGTTGTCAACTTGTCAGTAGGTGGAGTGGGGGGAGGGGAATCTTATGATTACCAAAGTCAGTATTGTCACGAACATGGTACGGTCCGGACGCGCGCCAGTGCCCGATAGCTGCGTGAAGTGGTTCACAGTGGACGCGCATGTATTTTTTCAAATTATATTCTAATAACAAATTCATTATCATTTGCCTCGGTGAAAAAACGTTCATACTTGAGAATTCACCCCAATGCACTCAGAGATGTGTGAAGTCTGCCAAGCCGCACATGGCCAGCGAGACAGACTAAGGCCTCAACCCCAGTCTATGATAGAAGATATCCCAGCAGTGGGACAATAATGCATTGTAATGATGATGATGATACAGTATCGAATGATATCGTGATATGATGATACAGTACTACATCTCTCAATTATAAAAAAAACTTCCAATATGTAAGTCTAGTCTAAAAATAGTGATTTCGAGTTTACACCTGGTAACTGGTGCTATAAAACCACATGAGTACCATAGTTATACTCGCTAAGAATTACAACGTTTGAAATTGGTTTGCTAGACGAGTGAGTTAATGGACAGCCAAACATAAGTTTACCATTCTTCGTTAATAGATATAAAATAACTAAAATTTACTAAATATATTGTGAGTACCTGTTTTAAAATAACAACACAATACACGAGGAGATGATATTTAAATCATAAACCAACAACCAGATAACCGATTTCAATTTGAAAAACATATCTATAACTGTTTTTTTTTTGTCTGTTTGTGTTGGATCGATTTCATTCTGCGCATATTTACTTTGTAAAACATACTGTTGATAGTTATTAACGTTATTTGTTATTCTCGCAACGAACCTGTCGGACGAGTCCCACAGTGAACACGCTGAAGTCACGTCTTTCGCTCATTGTGATAAACTTGTCATCTTAAAGACTGTTTTATATTTCCAGATTATAATGGACAAAGAAACATGCTCCATTCATTTTTATAGCCGCCCCTAACGATAAAGAATGTTCGATATAAAGTAACGAAAGAAATAGAACAATCATAGTCTGCTTTAATGGAATAGAAAAGAAAAATAGAAATATTATTGTAATTTTAACGAATACGATCAAAGAATCTGTCCCCTTTTGAGTGTTGTTTCCTAATTAGGTTCAACGGAACAATATGTTTGATTTCCTTCTCAAAAAAAAATTAAGCCACAGAAATCTCGATGTGTTTTTTAACGGGCATAATAAAGGAATGTATATTCGAAAACACACAGCGTTGAGTGAAAACTTAGATACGTATATACATAACTGTACCAATGTTATAAAGAGAAAGTGCGAATTTTGAGTTTTTGTATATGCGGAAGGTAATCCCCTGAACGACGGCACCTCTTTGAAAAATTCCTTTACTAATTGAAAGGTACATTATTCCGGGTGGACATATGTTATATATCAAGTATACATGTAAGTAAATAGTAGTAGTTGTAAGTATAAGTAATCCAGAACGACATCGGGCCGGCCCCCTAGTTACATAACAGTCGCATTAATGTACACATCTATATTTGTAATAGAAACGTTTAAATTAAATATATATATTGTTGCAATACAATTTCCAACCCTCGAACACGCAGTTCTAAGAAAAACATGATGCAAAATAGCTAACGATAATGCTAAATACAGAATAATATCTGAATAGTCCTTCCGCATTCTGTGCCGGCTGGTATTAGAGCCCACGCACCAGCCACACGCACTCCACCCGTGACTAATAACTAATGGGAGGACCAGTCGGGAGTGAGGACTGAGAATTATCTACTTGTTATGTACGTTACGATACAATATTCGTTATTTTAATTTCTATTTAAATCACTTGGTGTAATGAAGTTTTTCTCCTAGATGATACCATGTATGCAAGACGTACATTGAATATCTATAAAATTTATTATGAGTTATAAATGAGTAAGGGTTCAACCGACGCGTAAGTTCCTCTTACTTCATTCAAATTTAAATTATTATTTTGTGTTTTCAAAATACATTTTTGTACAATTTAACAGCGATCTAAAATGAGGTGTTTTAACTTGTTATTTTTAATTATCTTACCGGATCGTATAGCTTTATTGATATGATCATAACAATAATTATTAATTATGTTGTTTAAGTGCGGTAAACTATATTGATTCGTACAAGGTGATATCGCTACCAGGTAATCTGACGATGCGTGTTCGTTAGGCTTGTTGTGGCTTAACAAGCTTGATTGAAGCCAGGTAATCTTAAGCACAAGTGCGAAGTTCGATCACAGTTTTCCTGTTTTGTTTAAGACGCTACACCTCACAGACACGACTTGGGTCGCGTCGTCGACAGTAAACGCAACATAACCGTAACGAGCAGCAATCAACTCGAGTCGTAAACCACGGCGCGGCGCTGGCGGCAGTGTCGACCACGCAGCCAACGTAAGGTACCTACACCAGTTATCGGGCGTCTGCTGACGGCGCGAACCTATCGACGGTTATTTTGCGTTGCTAATGTTTTATCTGGAACTTATTAAGCGTGTGTTAGATCAATTAATTTTTTTTTTTCAGAATTCAATTACAATTTCAGATTTGACCTCGGTATAAAGTGGTTTTGTCCTACACCGGGCACAAGTTGCTCACTAGGGAAAGAGTTATGATTTAGACAGAGGAGTATCTGAGTCTTTTACACAAATTCCTATTTCCACCACTCCACCATCGATCAAATTTGTGTGTCAAAAATAAAAATACAAGGCCCTATACGACCATTGGGGCATGTACCTGAATCGTATAAAAATGTTGTTGTAAAAACGTGAGTGACAAATGTGGCTCGAGGCTTGCGATAATAACGTAACAGAGCTACAATCATTTTTTTGTTATTAAAAATCAAATAATAATGATTAATTTACAAGTCCGAAACGATCTTGTGAACGGTCGTTTGCAAACGACTTTTTCTGTTATATTTTTATCTTCTATAATTCCGAACGTCCTTTTATGCATTTTAGTAAATAATTTTGAACAAATAATTTTAATGCGAAAATAAAAAAATGTGTCCGTCGTAATGTAATGAGTCCTGTTATTTAATAAGTTAACATTTTACACTTGAATTTCAGTTCTTTTCTTTATTTACTCAAAGTGACCCACGTAAATCGGAAGTAATTTATTTCCTCGGTATACCGATCATTGGCTCAACAAATCATATGATTATATATATGTTAACTATTTTAAATGTTTCCGTCACCTTGACTCAGAAAATATCGTGCATAGATACAAATCGGGCAAATACAAAGACTCACAATTGATCTTATATTTTGCTTTTTCTTTTTTTTTATGTAATTTTGACATTTTATTCCTAATATTTGTAATTTGTTTAGTATGTTGTTATAAATCTTGGAGTTTGCACCTATAACTGAGGTGACACCTATTTTAGTCTTGTTTGTTGATTTTCATTTATTGTAAGTGTTGGTGTACACTTTGTTGGTGCAACTAATAAATAAATAAATATAAAAGTTCAACTTTTTTCGAATGAACCTTAAAAATAATAAAGATAGTTACACATTATTATGTACTTAATTAGTATGTTACTGAGAACAAAGTAAACAGTCATTTATCCAGATGGCGCCTGGCGAGAAATTTAACCCAGAACCCAGCTGGCAGTCTCTACCAAAGCAACATTACAATCTAGTAACTATAAGATAATCTAACATATCAGCGGTATACTTCAAGAAAAAACTTTCATAATCGAGCAGTCCCGCAAAACGAAAGCGAAGTCACGGTTACATACATATTTTATTACGACATTACAATGTTCCCAGGGACAAAATTAACAATGGCGCGATCTTTATTAATAGCTTTCTACCGTTCACTGTTTGCATTGTCTTCTGTCGTATATTATAACTCTGCGTTTCGTGACGTTTACTTTCCAAAACATTTTCTTACGCTTCAGTTATTAAAACTACAATCAACAAACCTCTTCTATGTACAAAGTATCTCTAGCGGGTGCTGTTTTTGTGACATTTTCACTACAGATTTTTATCTTGTGAAGATTCACATTACACTGCCGTTCTAGTTATCTTTTTATTCACTTCTTTTTATTCATTTCTCTCGGCAATATACGCGTTTTTTCGTGCAGTACAAAAACATTAAGTTACATTCAAACACTTACACTTTGATTTACCTTCAGTACGTAATAATATTATCATAATCTTTATCTCACCATGATATATTTTCTATGATGTCGTGTGCGTTAGCCATAAAAAAGTAAAAACAATTAGATATTTATGTACTTTATTTTCTGTTACTGTTAAATTAATTAAAATTCACTATTTAATGTAGTAAGCAATTATTATTTCATATAGATGGTAAAGTCATTATAAGTCATATTATTATATTCAGTATGTTTTTAAAATTACTTCCGTCGCTTTATAAACTTAATTAGTATCTAATCAAACACAATCCAGTTTATAAATTAGTATGTGGCCATTAGGCACTAACAATGGCGAGTTAGTTCCGCCTGCAGCGAGCGCGAAGGATGACGGTGGAGGAACTGGCTGGACCCGTTCTGCAAGCGATTAGATAACTCGCGTGCATTGAGATGTGAGCAGTTCCGCCGTACAAGGTACTCCAACGGGAGTACTCACAAGTGGTTGAATCTACATTAGCACAGGCAATAACAAACAAAAACAGTATGTTTCTTCAATGCGATATGTTGGCGTCGCATGGGTTTCACTGGTCACCCTTAAACAGACGTAATCTCGGCAAAACTTCCCCCTTTATCAGTCTGGGATGTTTGCTGTTCTTTGTATGGTCGCGGTCAGTCGTCACAGGTCATAGGGAGTCACTGTATCACAATGTGACGTCGTTGAGATAGCACCGCCTCAGATCGCGAGCGTAGCGAAGTCTGTTATTAGCCTAATGAAAATTTTTACGCGCCAATTATACCACATCTTCTGCGATTTACTGTATTGATATGTATACATATACTTTATATATATAGTTATTATGACTTATTGGGAGATAAGAATGGTTTTTACACCGCTACAATATTATTTCTTCCATGGTTCTGTGGTTAATACTGCTGATACACACCAACTCCTGCATATTCAACAAGTAAATATAGTATACATAACGATATTACGTGCTATTACAAATTAATATTCAGGACATAATGGATTTTTTTCACGGTTGGATTATTATTGTGTACTTACTAGCAAACCACTTGCTTCGGATTACAAAAAGTAGCCTTACGCTTCAAAATAACACCTGCATTGTTTGAGGACTGGGTTTTCTTTTTATAACTTTTTTATTAATGGACGCGTTGCAACGAACTTAAAATTAGTAATGCTTACTGCAATATATTGGTGAAAACCATAACAAAATCGGTTAAGTCGTTTCGAAGATTAGCGTGCACAAACGCACAGACAAACAAACATAAATCTAACAACTATTGTCTTTGATTCTATCGCGTTAATAAAGGCCCCTAATAATAATTTTTCTCTTACATCTTTCATGTACAAAAAGTGATCAGTTAAAATTTTATTATATTTATAGATATCCCCGACGACCTGTTGACATAAAGGATTTATTTCACGCACTTGTACGCTATTAGCATTAACATAAACGAAATAAGACCTAATTTGAAATAGTAATTCTTTACATGTTAAAGTTTATGAATAATATTGAGGAAGAGTTAACACTGTCCAATATTTAGGGCTAGATAACTATATTTTAAATCGCTAACTATTTTTATGAAATTAAAAGAGGTATGTTATAAAGTACTTAATAACGCCTATTGGTCAACCAAGGAAACGCAAAAGTCTTTGCGCTGGCATAATTATTGATTGCATGTTTATCCTAAAAAATAATGTACTATTTCCGTTAATTGCCTCACGTTTCAAAGCAAGCAAGTCGTAACCCATAAGGTAAGAGGATGCATTATAAGCATTTCTGAAACATCGTAAATGGATAATCAGAAGACTGCTAGTGAATGCTTATGCGAGCATTAAGCCGCGTTTGTATTTGGTAAAAATATTGAGAAACAATACCGAATTATTAATTTTAAAATACATGAATGCTAGTTTACCATGTGACCTAATCATGATAATACATTTACCAGTACTTTATTTTCAAGTATGATTTAAAACGACGACGAAATGTATGAAGGATTCCATGGAATAAAAAGTTATTTTTTTTATTTTGTTCTAAATTGATGTCCGTTGCTTTTTAATTCTCAATTAACAGAATAAATAAATCCTCAGTAATGGTAAGTCTTTAATATACAAAACTGCTAAGAAAAACTCGTAAATTCTTTAGCAATCAAAATGCTTTTAACATGACTTAATGATTGCACAGTAATGCTACTTAATCCTTGAGGAAAAACATCCAATTGGTAAGCAAAGAGTCCATGGTGAAGCCGTCAATTTTCTTGATATGTGGGCGCTGAAACCATTACACATCTGTGGCCATATGCAAACATACTAAAAACAAAAAAAGAGGTTGACATATAGCTGTATACAAACTCTTTCCTAACTTCGAATTACAATGAACCAAATTACATTCCAACTGAAACAAAAGGTTTCTTGTGAAGTAACTTACTTTACAACAATATTTACAGATTTGGAACTGGCCTCAGTATATCCATACAACATCCTGCTTCAAAATACTGACTCCTGTCGAGAATAACCCAAAATTAGGTTATATACTGACGTGGGGAAAAATTTCAGTGAAAGTAATTTAACAGCGGCCTTAGTATTTAAAGGAGTTAATTTATTCATGTTGAGGCGTTTACAACCATTTACATAACATTACCTCTCATTACGCAATACGTGGGTAGTGATTGACAGGTGAAGAATCGAGTTACAAGCTTTGGCGGAGGCAGCGTGCAGAGAACAGCTTACAACTTATGATACATGTGTAAGATACACATAAAAAAGACATCTCTACTGTCTCTATGTTGGTCCTTCAGTATCGTTAGTGATATATTGTCATAGTCCCCTTTGGGCTTCAATGATTAAACTCCAGGCTTCACACACACATACAATATAAAACATTCACCACATTTTAATCTGTCTCAGCAAGTATGTATTTTCTCTTATGTCTAAAGCATGAAAAAAAAACTTTTTTTAATACCTTATTACTTTATTTACATGTTCTTAAATTACAATAATATTATTATAAATAATTTAAAAAATATATTTAAGGAATTATTTACATAATATACACATATACAAAAAAAGAAATACAATAATAGAAAAACAAAAAACACTTTCAAACAAAACTTGCAGCATCGCTGTTTTTGGGCAAGATTCCTAAAATGCTTGCATACCAAATCTTTGAGCAAAATGCATACCAGCTCTCGGGTCATCAGACACGTCGACCAAACAAAAAGAAATGTGTTTATAGGCAAAATTTGCTTGAAGATTGTGAACCTGGACCACCCAAGTGAAACTGAATTTAAGTAAACGAATTTTTACCTCTGTTATTGTGCACCTAAAGTTTACAGAAATCAGTTTGATTGTTTCGTCCAAACATAACACAGCTTATCACTTATGAATTGTACCGAAAACATATATGAATGTTCCGACGCAAATCGGTGTCACGGTTGAATCACGTTTTATTGACGAGCGTGACTCCATCAACACGAAATGTCCTATGTCCTATATTTGCATATTATAAGCGTAGGGTGGCAATTCAACGCCTATATATGACATAAAACATTTTATAATCGACGTAAGCAGGTTTCGAATGTAATGAAAAGACCTTAAACCTCACATCTTGGCTCCGGTCAGGAATCGAACTTGAGACCTTTCGGTAGGCAGCCCGGTAATGCACCAGTAAAAAGTTGTTGGTAATATAGAAGTGTAACTTTTGTAGGATTTCTCATCCATTTAGAACTAAATTATTTTTAAAACAAGTATAACTTGTTTGAAACATGACATTTGTCACAGAACAGTCAACCAGAGAACCTCCTGTAGTTGCATGATTTAAAAAAAACTATTTACTAAACAAATCTCTATATTTCAGGTCGACTTGACAAATTAATACAAGACTGGGTATTATAATTTAAATACTTATTCCAAACATTACTTCACAGCACAATATTGCGAGGAAATCAATTGTTAACACAAATGCTTGAATTTTTACACAAAACGTTTTCAATTAGCGAATTAGCTGTCACTCTTTTATATAACCACATCCAATTCTTACTACTACTTACAAGTCTATACATATATATATTAAATATTCCTGTATCCTTATACTTAATTATCTAAAATTAGTGCAATACAAATTACAAATGTACGAACATACAAGTGCCCACGACAGCAAATGCTCAAAAGTAATAGGAATGAGTTTCCAAATAATAATCATTAAAATGTCTACGAGGGTAACTGTAACATATCTAAGTTCAGGCTCCAAGGAAGTCTGAAGTCAAACTGCTGAAATACAGCACTACTTCAAATGTTTTCTACATTACAGTGTGTCTGATATAATACGAAAATATGGTTTTGGCATATCATTTCTCGTCTTCAAAATTAAAACAATGTTATATTGAAACAAAAACAGAATCTTAATTTATTTGTCGGTATATGAAAATGGTAAAAATGGATGAGTGAAAACAGACAGACATTGCATTTCACTTTCTCCTTGATTTACATTCATACATATTAATTACTTGAGGTGTTATATTACTAGCTACATGTCATACGCCGGCAAAGAAACCTAAGTAAATAACATTTATTTTTCAATATGATTTAAAGTCACAAAAAGAGTACCAATAATTTGCATATATAGTAACCAATATTAAATTAAAACAATTCACTCTTCGAGCTGAATACTAATTAGTTATTTTTCAAAATTTTTAGTATAAATTGAACAGTACTTCCAATAAGTGGTTTAATTGAATATAAATCTTATAAAAAAGAAGATAAATGAAGAAACCCAAAAAATAAAATAATTATACATCATCAAAAATAAGCGTTAAAATAAGTTATCACACAAATCAAATATAATACACAACTTGCATAATAAGAACTCTACATTGGCCTAGAACTTGTAATTGTTAATATTTTCTGGAGACAGATTGCGTTGTGCAAATTTACCGAAACAAAAACCGACACCACCGCTCATCGCGTCCGGCCAGGTAATGCCGCGAAACGTGAATGCTATAGTTTCGCGGCATTCGCGCGAATTCGCCGCTATGTAAGGGCCACAGAATGAATATGCAACTCGGCGAATGAAGTATATTTTAGTTCCATACAAAAAAATTTTTTTTAGAAGAAATAAATGAAATGATTCTAGAAAATGATCAGATGACAGAGCAGGGCGTGTATGCCTTTAAAAACCTTTTAGATTGATAAAATACATAAATATCAAACAAATTTCCATCTACACTCTCTGTCACCACACAATTGATTTAAAACAATCAACTATCAAACAATACAATTGTATAAAAAATGTTAATCTACTCTATATCAATTATGCCTATAAATAATGACAGTATTTATTATATAAGATGCACAGATTATATCAATGCAAAAATAAACATTTACGTATGGAAAAGCTGTGACAAATCGTACTCCTTCAAATTAACAAGTCCAGTGTGGCCATTGATCATACAGTAGTACTCTGCACCAACAATATACGTCAGAACCATGATGCCGACAAAGGTCCCAAGGTGTGTTGATTTGGGTAGCAGGATCCCCGTAGCAATTAGCAGACCAACATAAGTCATGTACCTTCACAAAGAAAATAAATAAATATGAATACAAACAGTGTTTATCCACAATAATAAAAATCAACAAATTTATATTAGTAGTATGAAAGTTACCACCAGCAAGATTAATATAAATATAATTTACATCTACAAAGTATATAATAAAAAAATATTTGTAAAAGCTCCATGTGGCATGTATTGAAAATATAAGCATTACATATATTTAAAGTAAATAAAATAAAGAAACATTAAAACCCCCAAGACCTGCTTATATTCTTCCATCAAAATGAAGACCCTTGTTTAGAAAGACCACCATCAAATAAGGTACAATTATTTTAATGCCAAAAGCCAACGAGAACACAAGCCACCTAGTAATAACTGGTCATAATGACCATGGACATTTATAACACCAATTTTATAATCCAAAAATTCAAGCAGGTAGCAGAGTTGTTACCTCCCTATAGAAACTGCAATTAAAATACAATCAAAAACAATTTGTGTCTGATTTTAGAAGGTGTGTGCAAGTAATCCAATAGCGCCCTATTGGATATTGATATTAAAGTTAAGGATAAGTACCTTAAACTTAAAATATTTTTTTATACCTGATGGCGATTCTAATGTAATTATTTCATTGCTCACCAATTGCCTAAATTATCAATTAAAAATTGTTTTTAAGAAATACAATATAATACAGCACTATTTGCGTCCATCTATATGCCATCTCCCCCAGCTATGAGTTTACACTGAGAAATCATGATCAGTGTTCTCCATTGAGACTTACTGGTTTGTCATATAAAGTACTAATTATTACAGAAATATATAATACTAGTTTTTTATCCTATGTTACAAAAAAGTTACAAACCAATACTTTATTCGGTAATAGGTCTAAAATATGAAACCATAATTATATAAATATGAACCCACACCACCAAAAATTAAAACAAAAAAATTACCTATAACACAAAGACCACACTCAAAACTTAGAGCTCTTCTTTTCTGTAAAAAATTAACCAAAAATTAAAATCAACAAACCAAAAAAAATCACATATATCCTATTGTATTGTTATTTACCTTGTATTAGTAAGATGTTCAGACTGATCCTCTCTCTCTGTGTCAGATATACATAACTCTCCCCGCTTTGTGTATCCAGAAGAACATCTACGACACATATCGGGCCCATCACTATGACACCCATCACAGGATTTATCACATTCCATACAAGCATAGGATCCTAGGGAGTTCAGGCAGAACTCGTTCTGTTTACATTTGTTTACATCATCACATTCATTGATATCCAAGCAGCCCTCCTCTGAGTCAAATTTAAAGCCAGGCTTGCATGCCACGCAGTCTTTCTGTGAGCCTTGTCTGCAGCCACCCAGGCATGACCGATGACATGGTGAGCATAACATTTTCGTGTCATCTTTATAAGACAAATAATAACCTAAATCGCACTCATCACAGTTGTCTCCGGTGTAGCCATTGTCACACAGGCATGTACCATTGCCTTTTCTTGTGCCATCTCCTCTACATTTCCCATTACCATTACATATGTTACTATGGTCACCAGGACAGGGAAGACAATCCTTGCCATAATGATGTTTGGGACAGCAAACTGCCATTTTATCAATGCAGATGTAACTAAACAGATCGTCGGACTCGTCCGGGTCTTGCGCCCACCACTCTTCGATGAAATCCTCAGCTTTTTCGGCAACATGGTGGCATTGAACAGAGTGTTTCTTCTGCTCCCTGCATATCCCCTCCTGTATGTCCACGAGACGGATCTCGCTACGTTTATAAGTCTTTTTTAACTTCTCCTCTTCCCAAGCTGTATCGCCACCTTCGAATTTCCCTCTAGATGTACGTTCGAGCCCTTTCTTAAAAGAATCGACGAATATTTTGCACGCTTGGCAATCGCCGAGATTCTTCGACTGAGTCAAAATACTAGGGTTGAGTGTCGATAGTTGTGCGGTACTCAATGAACAGAAAATAGCTAGAACAACACAACCAATCACGAATGTCACTTTGCTGTGCATGATGACTCCTGCAAAACCGGAAAAAAACCGAAAATTAAACTAACAATAACACTTTCATTTAATATTCCTAATCAATCGTTGAAACCCACCAAAAAAGATGAACATCGATTACTTTTTAACCTTCTGTTAAATGGCAATTGAATATAATTTTATCTCACAATCACTTATTAAGTACATATAAAATATTCAAAATGAAAATAAGTTTTCGTTTTACTTTAAATATAACTAATATAATACTGACGTGTTTTAATTCTACTTGCTATTAGTTTAACACAATATTGACATCCCGTATCAGCACCACATCAACGTAATATAGAGTGAATTTGACATGACAGAAATATAAGATACACAATTCACTTGACAGATGGATGACGGCGAGCGTCTGCTAACCGTCCGTTCCTCTGAGTACGTTCCGTTTCACACTTATTTTATCCTAAAATGTGTGTCAGAATTGTATATAATAAATGTCTAGGTATTGAAAAGTTAAATATTATAAGCAAATTAGGTCAATTGTGCTATTAAATAAATAATTATAAATCCTTTTATGATATATTTTATGAATTCAATCTGTAGAAGGGTAAATAATAATAATTACTATTACATTTCCACTAAGAGTAAAATATTAGGTAATGTAATGAAATTAATAATTAATATTTACAACTTTTTTAGTCATTCTATTTTCTGTTATAAAGCACATTTTTGAAGCTAAGTAAAAATAAGAGTAGGTATTGATATATATAAAGAATGAAGTGATTTTGAGGAACGATTTTAAATGCGTCTAACATTGTGGACGCAAATAATATCGAGTATCGAGTGACGAAAGCATATAAACTTAATTGGATTTGGCATATTAAACCACCGCACTGGCTTATTCAGTTCTTAAGTGTAATATTAGTGAACAATAACCTATACAGTACAGTACAATAACCTATATAGTCTTGCTTGTTTCTGCGTAAAATTAAATTTTAGCACTCAATACATCCTACATACATCCTTCAGGGTTCTAAGTAGACCACGTAAAACAATTTCAAACATTTATTTTTCTATTTACTTGGATTTTGTTGTATGTACGCTTACAAATTTCTCCGACATTTGTAGGCCAACTTACGTAATTCTTTTTTTAATGTGTATAGTAATGAGTCCCCTATACTTTCACATAAAAGTTAATCCATTATTACTTTTTTATTTAAATTTTATACTAGATTAAATGACCCGTTCTAATTACTTTATTAGAAAAGTCCTTTAACGAAAGTAACAAATAAATTTTGTTGGACTATCGGTCCTCAATCCGTGGTAATCATAATAATATATCTTAAACAGGTGCATACACTAACTGATGAACATTTTTACTGATAAAGCTTATTTTACTGTAAATTAAGGTGGTTTACGAACTGTCAAAATGATTCCAAATGTTCTTATTACAGATTAACACACCGTAACTCATCATCTCATACTAGTTGACTATAACATCTACTTTTATATCGTATCCCGATACTTTATCACAGTCGATGGTGTCTGAATTGTGTAGGATGCATGCTTTTGCTTCGCAATGAGGTTCTTGTTTAAGGCCATGATTATGAAAACCGAATGCGAATAAGACTGATGATGGCCCTTTCAAACCGTACTACTATTCATTATTATTCGCACAATGAATCGATATTGATCTCGCGATGCGAATCGCGGCCACTATCGATCATCGGATCTCGGACCCACCTTTCGTGCTTTTTTATCTCTGAACTGAATAGCAGCGTTTATTTATTTTCATCCGCTATGAAATTATTTAATATACTGTGTATTTTCATATCACAAACAACTACACATATATAAAACATCTCCGTATGGTCTTTATAATATTTTGTGAATTAAGTTTTAAATAACCTTGTTTTATTGTATCAATTCTTCTTTTATTGTATCAACAGTATTAAACATTAGGCAATTTTGATGCGACAATGAAAAATTCAACTTATATTAAATATCTTAATATGCTTAATAGCATCCGCAAAGATGCCTTCACATTGTTGCATAACGCTTCCTCCTTTCACTAATTCTATTGGTATTATAATTCCTATGCAGTGCACATACAAAAAATGCTTAACACATAAGAGAACTTGAGGTTACAAATACCATACAATGCAGTAAAATTGTTATTTATACCATATAACTAGGAAAGCAAGAAGCTATGTTGTCTTGGTGACGGTGATGGGTGATAGAGACGATGATGGCAGTGACTGCCAGAAAATCAGAGTCAAATAACTTTGAATAGAGTTCTCCTTTGATTCTCTAAGATATGAAGATAATGATTGTATGTAAATCTCTTGGGTGGTTTTAAAAAACTATTAACGAGACCCTGTTACTATGTTATACTATTGTAAGAATAAAAAACCGTAATACCTTAAAAGTAATCTCGCTGACAACTACCTATAAATCCCAATTGTATAATACTCAACCGTAAAATATATTTCTGATATATAATAGCTTACATGAAAGCAAATGAATAGTTGAAAAAATTTGCATTTGCACATACGATGGACAGCGCAAAAAGTACACGGCGTGTAAGGTATTTCGTTCTCCACGTAGGGTTGATGGTGTTGGTACTATTGTATTATTACAATAAAACTGCAATCTTTAAAAAATAAAAGAAATTAATATAATGGAACGCAGTATACCCATGAGAATTCGTAGGGGTTTCTGTTCAATAAGAGGCTGTAGGTACTTTTTAATTATAGAACAATAAGCCTAGCATTAAATGGTATTACTCTTTAAATAGTCGATGTATAAATAGACATAGACAAACAGTAGTAACTTATACAACATTGTTTTTTTTGTATTTAACATAATAATAATAAATATGCACTCTGTAACTCTGACTTAGAACATATAAGTTTTTTGGTCAATTGAAAATAAACCACCATCTCGAATCACAATTGGCAAAACGTCCGATTAATATTATTAGGACATAAGAAAAAATTGTGTTATTCCCAGATTGCCGTCTCTACGAAACGGTTACCCTTAAATAAAAAATCTTCATTATACTAGGTACTCAAGGCCTGTGGGCATGGTGTGTGCACCACAGTTGCAGTACGCCTACTATCGTGCTGAACACATAATAAACTGATCGAGGCAAACCTAGCAGTTTATACGCTTCATTTAAAATGCGGTGCTATAACACAAAAAGGAATCAAAGAAATCGGGCACATCTGAGCGCTTCAAAGGGCTTTATAGGTTGAATTTGATATCATAATATGCCATCTCGCAAAGCATTCTTATGAATCCAGTGGGGATACGAGTTTTACTTATTATTATTAACACAGATTTGTTTTTCCGTAAATACTTTCGGTCTACATACAATTTGAAAGTTTGATCAATTTTTAAATTTATATATCTTGTAGCGAATATCCGCGGAAATGTCTCCGAAATGATTGCTTACGTGCTCTGAAAAACACATTTTATTTTGATCAATATGCGCCACTTCATGTCGTAGAAATCTTTGAAAATTTGATCAGAGAATGACACACAAATATAATAAGTATATAAAAATTTGTATATTCTGAACAAAATAAACGTTAATTAATTACGCACTTGATGTGGTCAACTAGGTTTCTAGGAACACTACGTATTGGGTTTCCTAGGAGCATTTTCAAACACAGATCTTCAAAAATGAAGCAGTCTGCTGTAGTATTTTTATACTGATGTAATGTCAACATACCATACACCAGCATCAACTGAGGCTCTTCGACTAACTCAAACTATTAAGGATTAAGTGCATACGTTGCGCCACGTTAATTACAACTATCACAAGCGCTAACATTAAGTATTAAATATAAATAGTTTTTATGCATTTTAATGGATTCTCCTTTTATATAAATAACGCCATCCACAGCTCGTCACTATTGGACTCCGAATAGTTAAGTATAGTTTACATTCTCTTTTTTTTTACCTGAATATCTTAACTGATAATGTACATTAACTTTGAGTATGCGAGTAAAATATTAAGATAAATAATTTGCTTAATTAAAATAATATACGAAATTTAAAATAATATACTTTAAACAGAGTCTACGCAATTGCATGAATTAATAATAACAATAATAATAATCGAGGATTTTTATATGCTATTTTTTTTTGTTGATAGCTGACGAACGAGCAAACGAGCCACCTGATGATAAGTGGTCACCGTCCCCCATGGACAACAGCAAGATCAAAGGTATCACTGATGCGTTGTCGGCCAGAAAATGAGAAGAAGATAAGAAATAATGTACTGGCTCTCAAGCCCCCAGCCGGAACATGACGAGTCGTTTGGCGGCTGACTCAAGCAGGAGGGTGGTAGCTAGCCAGGCAGGCTTCACGGAAATATAATAATACCGATAATAATATTAATGACTTAATAATAATACTGATTCTTATGCTATATTCTATTTTTATTGGTTTCCAATGGATAAATCCATATTTTTCAACACTATGTGCGCTATTCTCGTTTTTATATACTTATATCAATATGGAGACATTTTCTTTTTGTTTGCGTGTTCTCTAAAAAGCATACACTCTAAATTCTTCAGTGTTACCAGAAACAACTGTAGGTAGGTTAACTTGTTAGTGTTCGTTTCGTAGCTAGTATTAAAACAAGTAAGCAATTCGAAGACTGTCATCTACTAGACCTCGGCGTGCCTTCGCTACCATAGATTATACTATCGTAGCTCCAATCCGACGGCTAGTAGAGGTCCGGGAGGCTGAATAAAGAATAAGCAAAGTCATTCTGGACGGAATCAGTTATCAGATCTGTGCGGTAATTATAAACTACTATCGGATAAAGCAAGCCGTTCAGTTTTGATAGCGGCTGCTAAGACTGTAGTGTTTTCTATCTCTATTACTATTGTAATATGATTGATACTATTTGCGTCTGCCACTAAAAATCATTTCAAATAAATAAATAAAGCTATTATTAGAGTATGTTATATTATAATTTATCTTATTTATGTGTTACGAATCTTGATGTAGGACTGAGTTGCTGACTCTATGCTTGATAGAACATTTCAGAGCTATGGAAAATTTAAAGAAATAGGTACGGTTACTAAAGATTGTTTATAATTTATAGCAGTATAGTATAGTCTTCCTACAAAAAACATAAATATATACATGTATATAGGATAGAAATACAGTCGTCAAAAGAATGGTGATTTGATTACACCTATGTATTTACGTTTGAAATGTGCATAGATATTTTTGGGGCTCGATGTACATTTGTGCATAAAGCCTCAAAGTTGATACATGACTTACTTGGAGCAAAGTTTGTAAAGACAGCTTGTAAATAAAGGACCGGCTATATCTAGTATACAGTCAACAGTCTATATAATTATACAAAAACTGTCTATATGCATATCTATCTTTGCTTTGAGATAATATATATAACAAAATTATAACTGATCACTTTCTGTACATGAAGGATATATGACAAAAACTACTGTTGAGGGCCTTTATTAACCCAATAGAACTTACGATAAAAGTTGGTAAATTTTTGTCTGTTTGTCTGAGCGTTTCTTCGAGCTAATCTCAGCGACGGCTTATCTGTTTTCGTTGAGGTTTTCACTAACGTGTTCCAGTAAGTATCACTTAATATTTAAAGTTCGTTTCAGTTCACTCCACTCATAAATAAAAAAGCTATTAATTAATATATGCATTTCAAATTCACAAAACGGGAAAAATCCAGTCGTAAAACAATACAGGTGCTATTTCTAAACGTAAGGTAGTTTTTCTAAGCGAAGCAAAAGTGGTTTGCTAGTACAATACTATGTACTAATAAAATAACGAAAAAGGAGCAATAAAATGTGTATATGTGTAAGCGCTCGCGCACGCGCGTTATCTTGTTTGTGTGTGTAAGAGATGGAATATAATGTATATTACATAACTACATACACCGTTGCCTCTCATCCATAATAGAGTACCTCGTCCATAATAAATCACCGATCCAAAACTGCAACGTATTAAATACATATAAAAAATAATAAAAAAACAAAGAGTTTAATTATAGCCCTACAAATATTATGTATCAATTACCCTATCGGTCTTGTCAGTAAGTTCAGCATATCATTCTGATGTTAGCATACAGCTTTCAAGTTACGTGTACTTACTTTTTAATCACGCAGCTTGCGAGTATAATATAATCTTAACTTTACGCGTTTTTCATCTTCTTTTAAATTGTCACTTTCAGCATAAAATGAATTCAAACTGATTATTTTTCACGCATGCAATCCAGTCCTATTAACCAGCGCCGATTTGTAAAGTCTAAGATAAAGGTACTGACAAGGAGCATTCGTTACAACGGTGGTCTGCTGCCGGCTTGCTATTGGACATTAAAATATTTAGTAGGCAACCCGAGCTGGTCTTGAGTCACCGTGACGTCACCACTGCAAATACCAACCGGCTGGACAAGGTCTTGCGACAACATGGCACCGCTACCTATCATCGATAGCGAACTTTAATTCAAAGAAACAGTTTAAATAACTCCACACATATCTACACTGATATTATAAAGACAGAGTGCGAATTTGGTTTGTTTCGTATATGGCGGAAAGTAATTCCTGGAATCACGGCACTTATTTGAAAAAAATTTTTTACATCTTTTTTCTTTTCTTGACAACAATCCCACCTCCTGGTAAGTGATGATAAGTCTAAGATGTTGAACGCATTAACTTATAAAATCCTGCTCACCTCTCACACTCACACATTAATAATGTACAGTGGCTTATGTTTTAAAGATAGGCCTTCATCGAAATAATATCATTGGACGCTTTTTATCTAGGACATTTAATTAGATTAATAATAAATATCTATTGTGTTATTATTAATAAACAGCATAACATTACACGAACAGTAACAATAGACAAGTCGTCAATTATAATCGTGCGCCAGTTCACCCATTTTCCGTTATGTAGCTCAACTTTACGACTTCGAGGCCACATACAATATATCTCATTTCAATAAAAAAAATCAAATGACGAAGTATAATTTTTATCACATCCCAAGAACTGTCTGTACAACGGAATGCTCATCTTGTCGTATATATATATATATATATATATATATATATCTAGCCGATACAGACAGACGGCAGTGTTGATAGATATTTGTTCTAAAAAATATTAAGCTGGACCTAACTCGTCAATCTTGATTTTAATGCTAACATCGAAACTGCAACAAAATAAAAATTAAAAAAAAACGTATGTAACAAATAGAAAGGTTTTTTTTTTCAAGTATTCTAAAAATAGCTCAATGTGATCAAAAAATGACGTACGTTATTTTCATTACTTAAATATAGTAGAATATAGTGTATCGTATACATCATCATCGTCCCCCTGCCCTTATCCCAATTTTATTTGTGGTCGGCGCAGCATGTATTTTTCTTCCATACTTCTCTATCAGACGTCATCTCACTAGCAACTTCCATTCTAGCCATATCATCCTTCACACAATCCATCCATCGCTTCTTTGGCCTTCCTCTACCTCTATAGCTTAATACCTTCCGTACAACATGCTCTTCATTGCTCCGCATAACATGAGTATAGTAATATGATATTAATTAAAAATCAATGTATCAACCAACTTGAACAACTTCTATTGTAGGTACATTATCATTCAACCAAATTTTTTGGCTTTTAAAACTCGACCGAAACCTTCTTTTTTAATATTGCTATTATTTAAAAGCTTGATGCGGCGATATGTTGTCAGTTTCAAACAAGTATAAAAGTGAAAAATGTAATGTTAATGAATAAACATTTTTAATTTACCAAAGTAATCAATAAAATAAATTTTCATCAAGTTATTATCAAATCCTGTTTTTATCAAATCCCATGCAACAGTTGTATTTGAAACTAATAACTTAGTCACGTACATACATACATCCTGCGTACAGACGCCGCAGCCTATCAAAAACCCCACGGTTAATCGCCGGTCATAGCTCTTTGTCTTGCTTACAGAAAATGTAATAATCAAGGTTTAAAAAAATATTTTAACACCAAAGTACATGCATACATACTATTTTGTATTACGTATTATATATATCTTAAATTATTTGTTAAATATAAAAAAATCACGAAGAACAAAACTCAACAAACCTATCTTATGGACCTAATTTAACAACGCTAAAAAATTTGAAATATAATTAAAAAAAAAAAAATTTCATTACGACTTTCGAAGAAAGCTACTTTACTTACAGTGTATTAGAACGGCATATTAAAAGAAAAAATATGACAGTGTCCAGAATCTTGATTAGTAATTTAATTAATTACACAGATAACAACAAAACAACTTTCGGCAAAGGAAAATATCGCCTTCCGCCTAACTAAATAATTATACTTAATCACACCTGAGAACTTGACTTGACATGAGATTTCGACTTGGAATTGTTGTTTATATGAAGCGAAATAGAACTTTTCACCATTAAATTATGTTCTGGCAGTCTGCAAACATACATAGATTACTGAGAAATGTAGTTACTACTAAGGAAAAAACGAGTTCTGTTTGTGTTCGGAGACACGCTGCGTCGTTTAGCTGTTTATTCAAGTGCTAACCACCACAATGGCGGGATATTGCCTAATTTGGTACGCTCTTCAAACAAAGAATTGCCCTACTTACTCATGTCAATTTAAAGACATTAAGAAGGTGTATAAAAACGACGAGTAATTACTAAAATTTTAATAACATCTGGTTTCTTAACCCCAAAAGTAAATAAAATTGTTGTATTTTTGAGTAAAATATAATACCAAAAATGCACAGTTCGTGAATCAATTGAGTAAATCGAGTTATGTTATTACATATTAAATTTAATCATTCAATATCCTTGCATTTTCATCGTCTTCCATTCCATTCTTCCATCATCAGGGGTTCATGTGAGGTGCAAAGTTAATTACTAAATTACTTCACCATCCTTACTCTCTTACCGCATAATGGCGTGACTAATGGCACATCAAGGAATACGTAATACTTCCTTTATGTTACAACAATGCTTAACCATAGATTTTCCGGTTGATTTTTAATATTTTCGTTACACACAAGCACGCATCGCCCAAAGACATGCAGAAAATATAGTACCCATCCATTGTCTAGGGGAATCGTACTATTTTCCTAAGTGGAGGGCAAGGTAATAAGTTAGAAACAACAGCCTTAGGATACAATACAAGCTTTGTTTAGCTCTTGACCGCCACGACACCTCCGGGCTAACTGCAGAGTCCAATCTTCGCTAAATTGCCGTAACATAACTCCAACGGGCGAGCTCTTGACAATTATTGTAATGTTGCTTTATGATTTGTTTTGAGTTAGGAATCTCGGCGTTAACATTCTGTAAGTTTTCAACAGTATAAATACTAAGGTGTTTGCCCCAATAATGAACACACATAAATTTACGTAAAGTTCAAAATTATTATAAATTACATTGAATAATCGTATTTCCAATGACAGTTAAGTAAAATCTCATTGGCTTCATTCACTACTACTCCGAAATTCATCATCCACGAGCTGACCTGTAATCCATGTCTCGTGACTCTGCTTACTGAATAGAGTATTATTGAACGGTATCAAGGGACGCCGGTCTGTTTCTCAGACTTAAAACTTTACTGTAGACAATATTACATTTAAGACAGATAGATATCGGCACGGCGCGGCAATACTGTGACCTCATAAGTAAAACTCACAGTTAAATCTGGCATGAGATTATTATCATATTATGGTTAATTTAACTGTAGAACTTACCATTACAATGAAGTCATCGCGGCATTAATAGCCAATATGATTTTTATGATTCCAGAATTAGCATTTTTCAACTCGTAAGTGTTTGTACAGCAAATAAGACTTAAATAAATTCGATAGATTTTAACATTTACTAGTTAAAATAAATATATACGAAGCGCAGCCATTGCACGTACAATATACTTTATCTGTTCTACAGTCTAATGAATGCCTGCGTCTAAAGGTCTGCAAACTTACAAATATTTAGCTGGTAAAGGACAGGACGAGCGACATTGTGCAGAGTAGGCTCAGAAGGAAAAGTACTGTGGCTCTGTTGAGGTAGATCTGTTAGATTCTTTTTTTTTCACGTAGATGACCATTCTAATGACCCTACAAATTTACAAGGTGACCGTTCTACCGTATCTCCGAATTATTTTTAAATTTCCATTTCACAGAGTAGGGGTGTCGTACGTACGTTACGGCCAGGTGTACATTTTTAATTCATCAATTTTTACTTCAATTTTGACTGTGGTAACATACACCCCATTCTTATTGTAATGACAGTTTTCCAAAATTTTTTATGTTTATTAATCGAAACTCCTTTCATATTACATAAATGCAATACTATTACCGTATACTATACGCATGAGAACATCTTGATAAACGATTGTTCCGCCTAAATAAATCCAAACTTCAGAAATCAAAAATTTGCCGTACCTATGCATTCACTTTAATCTGGCAGTAATATAAACTTTAAAAAAATTGAGAAGACACTTTAATGCTTCGATGAAATCCGATCAGATTAGTGAAATCGGTGCTGTCGCAGTGGTGCATCTACTAGGCGACGAAGTCCGTTTGATTTGAGAGTAAAAAAATTATGTGGAAGTCTTGAACTAAGCGATCATCAAATCAGCAACAAAATAAACATAATTTACTTAACGCCATTATACTTCTACTTTAATATATTTACAATAAAATATACCATATAATATAACACGATTAGGCATTTCTTATATTTACAGGAACCCTGCAATGTGACATTTGAAAAGTCCTCCATCGAACACGATTATTAAACATACTGGTATCTACAGTACAAACTGAAGTTGGCCTCGCTTGACATTTTGTTTTCGGTAGCCGGTGTAAAAATAACAGCGTTAATCTACATACAATTTGTCACACTTTCGGGCCTTTGATTGAACAAAAAGGATGTAGGGGCCAAAATAAAAAAAACGCTATTGAATGATTGACGTGGCTGAAAAACAAACCACAACAAAGGGTCCTTGTTTGCCAATCAACATCAAATGAAAATTTAAGGTTAAATAGTATCGGAATAAAACGAAAAAGGTGAAAATCTCATTACCATACCGAAGTTAACGGCTCACTTCACTCGTAATTAGTTGCGTTAATAATGACAGAATAATGGGCGATTTATGGGATCCACTAGAATGAACTAATCGACTTAGAGCAACTTTTATACGTAGCAGCGTGTTTACAAATCTGGTTAAGCTTCAAGTACCTCTTTTTTCAGTTATTTTATACGGACAGGCTGTTAACTTAAGTCCTTTCTCTTAAAAGGCATAAAACAATAAGATAAAAAACAAATTTGCTTCTTACTTTATACATATGTTTCACATACACGAATAATTATTACGATGAAAGAAACTGAACATGTATCTTAGTATTACTATTCAAAGATAGATTTAGTTTTACAAAAAGCGGAACGCCCCCTTAAATTGGGCTGGCCAGACATCGGTGTTGTCCTTGGTGACGGATTTCAATTTGCCTCGGTAACCACATACCATCAAGAACTTGCCTGCTTGTTCATTGATAATTAACATAGACAAAATCCTATCAATCAGTCATTGCCGCATAGATTCCTCCCATTTTATCGTGGCGTCGTGTGCATACGTTAGCGCATCCGAGTGCGAGAGGCGGAAGCCGAGTAATAGGCACATTCCGAGCACTAGCTCCTTGTAGACACCACGTTTCGTGTACTTAGAAACTCTGAATGACTTAAGAAACCATTAACAGAACTAACAACAACGCTCAGACCAAATCAGAATCTACTAACAATACTATCACCTTATACATACCATTGTGTTACAGTCGAAAATTCGAGTGCAAATTTTGCGACACTGCGATTTTATTGATATGAAAGTTGATAATTTGGGTATTTTGGCGGCCTGCGGTCATAAAACTTCCATTTAGGTAAAAACCAAAAAACATATTAATAATAAGTGTCGGCCATTGAAAGCATATCAAAAATGGTATCAAAGCAGAATCCTACAAAAATATCAACGATTCAATGGTACAAAAAACTGATCATAACTAAGTGTTGTCTATAACTAAATTAATAGTTTAAACGGCAGTATGAAGGTAAAGCTGTTAGTGTACACGTTACAAATCTACGGTTCAGTTTAGTTATAGCTCGCTGACTTTAGAAAGGGCAAAGGCACGCGTAGCTGTAGATTGGCAAGCGAGCCGAGCATTGAACAGTTACTTAGCTAGCTTGTGATCTACTCGGGGTTTTCTTGCCATTGACAATATTCTCATTGATTCGTACACATATGGATTTTAAATCAATTAATATTGTTTTAAGGTCTATATCGCAGACAAATTCACACGGCAATAACAATCTATCTATCTATACATATAATAAAATTGTAACTGATCGCTTTCTGTACATTAGGGGTATATGAGACAAATTATTATTAGGTGCCTTTATTAACGCAATAGAACCCAATAATATATTGTGCGTGCTAATCTCAGAAACGGCTTAACCTATTTTGCTATGGTTTTCACTAATGTATTGCAGTAAGCATCATTTAATATTTAAACTTTGTTTCATCTCAATCCGTCGATCAATAAAAAAGTTATAAATTAAGTTAAAATAATGTAGGAACTATTTCTTAGCTTAAGGCGTAGATTTTCCGCAGCAAAGCTATTAATTACTAATAAGGCTAAATAGTTTGATGCCGCATGACGTATTTGGGTTTCCAAATATTGTCGGGTTGTTTTTATTTTTATTGTTAGTTGTTGTTGACGACCCCGTAGCCCAGTTGGTAGTGACCCTGCCTGCCGAGCGTGGGGTGCCGGGTTCGATACCCGGCCGGGGCAGACATTTATGTGACAGATAAATGTTTGTTCTCGGGTCATGGATGTTTGTGATGTGATAATTGTGTATGTCCATGCCGCCTGCAACACAGGGAATCCTAGTGCGGGGGTGTGAGTGTGTAAACGTTTATTTATTTATTTATTTATTAGGGAGTAACGCAACTAAGATGACAAATAATACCAACAATGGTTTTATGTAAAACAGTCGAGTTTGTGTGAGGTGCGAATAGGAAGTGGAGGCGGTAGAAGTAATCCCAAAACAATCGGAATTTAAACTAATAAAGGCTTCCTTATTGCGTTGACCAGGGTAAAAACAATAACTATAAAACATGGAATACAGATATGTGGTAATATCTCTCAGATAACGTATACTTTTTATTAATATTGACAATTCTTTTACCGTTACGAACTTGAAATGAACGTGAAGCATTTTTAACTGGTAATTAATTTTAGTACATGGAAAGTCCAGGGAATCATTCTCCTGATCTGTTTTGATTTCTCACCTTGCCTGTAGATACGTAACTTCAACCAAGGCGATATACAACGCCGCGAAAGTCGTATAACGTATGTAATACAGTGAACGTAACACATTTTGATTTTTTTTTCATAGAACAGAATGCCTAAAGCGCACGATAATTTTGTCGTTGCATCCAAATATTTCATAATGCAATGAATGTGTATTACAGATGTCCAGGCGTCATTTGTCATACATGAATCTTAGACTCATTTTCTACTTCCATATCAAAAAAAAATACTGGAATTATGGATCTGTAAGTACCTAAATATACTGCTGTAAACTTCTGTGAAACAAATTAACATTTAGTAGATATTATAATTGATTTCTTAAGTGGAAACGATAGTTGAAATAAAAACAGCACGTTCCAGTTAACACAAAAGTGAAATGACTTAATTAAGACCGCGCGTTCATAAACGAAGAATTAATTAAGAATTTGTATGTAAGATGGAACACATTATTTGTCAGAGTAACCAAACCAAAGCTTCTTTGTACTGTAACAAAGTATTTGATTTAATATATATTTATTTGTCAAATATGCATTAAACTTTTTTAAACATTTTCTTTCAAATACTTAGTGAATACCATTGAAATGACCACATTAAAACCCAATCTCACCTTTTCTATCGTAACTACTTGTAGTTTATTGAATCATGATTTTAGAAAACAGTCGACAGCCTTCAGTAATAACTGTGTATCAGTATAATGAGGATCTCCGACTTTACCATATTACTAGAGGCACGGCTCGACTTCATTTGAGTTCAACAATAAATTATTATACATATACACTAGATATGCAATCTAGGACCATCCGGAATAATGAACCTTTGAAACGGTAAAATAATTTTTCAAATAAGTGCCGTGGTTCCGAAGATTACAGTTTGCGTGTGCCAAACACAAAATTCGCACTCTCTCTTTATAATATTAATATAGATTAAACAAAGAATGGATCGGAGAGCTGGGTTAAACGCTATTATTATTCGTTATCATAATAATTATAAAAAAAAAACAATAAAAAAATGTTTATGAATATGGGATGTATGATAGAAAAGTAGAGATCATTTTAACGCTGTACTGGCAACCTATTTCAACTAAATTTTATTACAAAAAGTCCTAGCCTACAACGTTCATATCCTTCAAAGCCAGTTCACACCAAATCACGCATTGCGTGTCATTTAGTTATTATCGACTCTCATGAATTAATGTCTTTTTATACACCAGGAAGTTTTTAATGAATTGTGACATTTATTGACTTGGATATTTAGTGACTTGGATATTTATTGACTTGTCTCTGTACAGATAAAGCAATGATTTGCGTGACACGCCAGTAGGGAAAGGTGGTGAAACGTTTGAAACGTCATAATTATAACTAACCGACTTAAAGATGCAGGAACTTGAAAGGATTTTTGCTGTCATGTGAATATAATACAGCTCACCACTCAAGATCCATTGTAACAATACTTCTTCTTCTTCTTTGCGTTTGCGTAACAATACTAGACAAATAGTAGACAAAAACAGGAAGGAAACAATCAATTATTAAATAAAATTCCAACTCACCGAACCTTATACAATTAGGTACTACAATGCATACTTGATAGTTATCTATATCATTAAAACTGACCTCATATGAGGAAACTGAAGGCTACTGTTTACTTTAGCATCAACCTCGTACATATTAAGTAAGTATTTCTGGAAATCCTCAACATTACTAAGTAGGTACCGAGCTAAACAACAGTGTACGATGTTGTCGGTTGAGGTACGCATTAAAATGTGTTACATGTAGTAGAAAATTTGCTAGATTCTCAAAACAAATGTAGCACACGTCTCTCAACAACGAGCGATCACATCGGATCGCGCTCTTTTCAAAACTTATTTGTCAAAGGCTATATAAAAACATTCAATCGCGTAAACCATTGAACACACAGTCGCGAGGTCATATTAGGTAATACAAACGACCGTAAACCTAATGAATGATACAAAACGATGCAAATGAACCCGCAAACTGGGTCCGTAGTCCGCTTCTATCGAAGTAAACCCTCGCAAAACCACAATACAAAAGACAGAGACGGCTAGTAAAGTAAAGTAAGTAATCTAAGTACCATCAAACAAACAAAATTTTCGTGACAAACCTCTTATCGAGTCGTTTGCAGCGGGAGCGTCCGAAGGTAATTCTGGGTGGAAATTATAAAAATAAACAATCACAGAACGGTTATGAAACACTGTTGTAACGGCACGTCCGACACAGTTGTTCGCGATCGTAACAGATGTCGCTGCGTAGAGCGACGTGCGCACACGCTGGCCGTTCCGCACTGACTGCGGATGAAGGCGCCGCAAACGCGAGTGAACGTAGAATGACCTTCCTGCCCACTAGGTGCCCACAGAGCTTAGCCAGACTAGAACCTCTTTGCCTTATAGAAACCTGCCCCGAAAATGGTTCGAAACTACCATATTAGCGACACCGGTGGGTGGCAACTAGCAGCCAAGGGAGCTATTAGTTTGGGTGCTGAACGGTTATTAAACCGGCTAAAGTTTCAAATAAGTATACCGATGGACAAACACTGTCGTCGAACTTTTTGTATTTTACAAATATTGAAATTGACTACACCGCAACGACTTGAACACTTATTCCTTTTTCAGTTTCCGTCTTATATACGTTTGAATACATCATGGATTTTAACACCTTCGATTCAGCACCGATCAAATAGCCGACATATGGGTAATTACACCACAGTCGTTCCCATCTCTTATGAAAGCATGTGAGAGCAGTGGCAGCCTATGGTTTGAATGTAGATCTCTCGAACGAGTAACTCGTGTTGGAATCTTGCGCTTACCTCAAATATTTCAAATTACATGCGTATTACAAATTAATTATCACTTGATCTGATGAAAAAAAACATCATAAACCCATCATGTTCACAAAACTTTTCAAGTGTCAAAGCTTTCTCATTGTGACAGTAGACCTAAGTCTCAGCAATGTTTGGCTTGTATACGTGTAAATAATAAGATAGAGTTAATTTTGCTTTGTAAATATTTTAATAACTAACCAATTCTATATCGTGAACAAAATGTTATTAATATTTGCGCATAATGTGATCGTAGAAATACGAAATATTACATGTCCATTTAACATTTAGATCTGTAAATAATGTTTGCATCATGAGACGAACAGGGCGGCGAATTGTATCAAATCGCAGTCGCCCCCTGTCAACTCACATGGTGCATAAAAATTTGTGAAATAAGAACAATACTGTGTGAAATTATGTAAATTTTGAGAACTCAATAAATGTTTTAAAATAAAAAAAAAGACTCAGCAATGGAACAATATGAGTTGTAGTAATAACGAATGAGTTCTCACCTTTTCTCATGCAAGTTAGTAATAAAAAAGTTCTGCTCCGAAAAAAAATATGATATTGCTTGTTAATCGGCTCTACAATACGACGACTGTTTTAGAAGGCCAATCATCCTTTGAGCCAGGATCGACTTAACATTCAATCAAAATTAGAATATTTATAACACTTTGGAAAAAAATCTCAATAAACTTAACACTCAATACTAATTTAATTTTAAGACATGCTTAGGCTCCATAATCTAAACCATTTCATCTAAACATAGCCTTCTACACCCAAAGACCAAAAGAGTTGAGATAAATAATTACTAAGATTGCTCTACTCACGCCACGATTCGGTTTTGTATCAACTTATCTTTCATTTTTGGGGGCAACTCTACAATGTATTTAAGATAAAAAAGTATTTACAATTACGAGCAATAACTAAAATTCCCCCACTTAAAAGTGTTATTGTTGATATTAAAATAGAAATATTTAATAAAAAAAAACCGATTTGTGCACCCCCATAAAAAGATTCAATAAAATATTTCCTGACATACCTATACATATATATATTTAATAAAAAAATATTGTAAACACTAGAGCAATATCATTATTTTTACTAGTCGGAGCCAAGTAAATGCAGAGTATGTTAGGTTATTGCTACTACGGGATTTATTTCATTTTAGTCTATTTGAAGCAACTTTCGCACAATTCTGCAAGTGTGAGGAAATTGATTCTACTGTGGAATATTTTACACGCGTTGCTTATTTTAATCCAACGGACTTACAAGGAGTTCAAATCAGAGCGCCTAAATGATATTTAATTGGGTAAAGATACGGATAATGTCCAAAAACCTTCTGAATATTTTTGGACCTATTTTAACAGAAGCGCGTAAGTTCTTTCATGCGGGTTCCAGACACATTCGCTGGTTTCGAGCTGTGTTCGAACTGGAGCACCGTAGATTAAGCTAATAGCATTGGCACAATGAAGGTCCCTCGCGCTTCTGAGAACAAATCCGAGACGATTTTTGGTAGTCCTTAGCCGCAACTACAGGGTATTGTTATGTAAGTGTTGGATCAAATTAACCTCCAGGTCTTGTAATATTTAATGGGATGTTGTAATAACTTGGTTGCCAATTTTATAGTCGAATAAATATGACTGGTGGAGGATGCCATTGAACATCAAGTCCGGCAGTTGTAATCCAGTTTGTAGATTAACAATAAACAGAAAAGTAAATAAAAACAACAACAGAACAGAAAATTCTTGCCAGAAAATTGACAACGGCCAATTGAAAGAAATAAATAAAATACCTTTATTCACAACTTGTAGAACAATACACGCAAATAAACAATTTTAAATAGCGGTATAAAAAACGGGATATAAATAAAAACAGAAATAACACAAAATAATACAATAACATATACATATATATACATATACATATAATAGGTATTTCCCTATGACATTGCCTTTCTGCTGGATGTTGAATCAAACTCCGTTCCAATGTTCCATCAATTTTAATATTATATTTCTACCGTTTAATACATTCGATTACACCTTCATTTAATGTGCGGCGAATTCACTTGTCTGCGACTACGTCTGTATCGGCCGACGCCCAGAACGTAACTGGCTATTTTGCAACCCCCTCTCTCCATCAAAGATGGGTTTAATAGTAAACAAATTCTCGATACATATAGGGGGCGCGCCGGCCGATAGAGGAAGTCAAGTTATATCTACTGTATTTGATATTTGACAAATAATTCGTTCGAGTTAGTACGCTATAATTACTATTAGACAACGTTAGTTTAACATGTACTGGCCATTTCAAATCAAAATATTTTTTTTTGGCTGATAATTCTAATTTGAAATTAATTTTATTTTTAAAATGTGCAATTCTTTTTCGAAAATGGTCATTTGTTTAATGGTTAGTGTTTTGTTTTCAACGCATTCGAACATTTTTCGTCATCATGGGTACGTTAAAAATTCGAGTAATTATGGAGTATGAGTACCGTCGTGGCAGCAAAGCGGCACAAGCGGCACGCAACATCAACGTTTTCGGAGCGAACACTACAAACGAACGCACCACCGCCCGCTTGAAACTTTGACCTGAAAAATGAACCCCGTGGTCGTCCGACAACTTTGGTCGACAATGACGAATTAAAGGCGATTGTGGAAGCTGATGAAACTCAATCTATGGCTGAATTAGCAGCAGCTTTCGACATGAGCATCAAAACCATATTGGTCCATTTGCGTCAAATTGGCAAGGTAAAAAAGCTTGACAAATGGGTACCCCACAAACTCAATGATCCCCAGCGCGAAGTACGCGTTGAGACGTGCCTTGCACTGCCCAACAGGCATACAAATGAAGGAATTCTGAACCGCATTGTTACTTGTGACGAGAAATAGATCCTGTTGGACAATCGTAAGCGCTCAGCAAGTTGGTTGGATCCTGGTTCAGCACCCAAACAATGCCCTAAGCGAAAACTTACCCTTAGAAAAGTGATGGTAACTGTTTGGTGGTCTAACGCGGGTGTAATTCATCACAGCTTCTTATCAAACGGGACGAGCATTACTGCAGATGTGTATTGTGAAGAACTGAACACAATGATGGGGAAGTTCGTATTTTTTTTTTATTAAAACTACAAACTGATATTAAATAACTTGTTGTTTACCATTTGACATGAACGTAAATCAAAAATATTTATTTATTTATCTGTTTCGAAAAGAGGAAAAAACGAAAGATCGGCATGTACTTATTATAAATTAATACTTGACTTCAATCCCACCTGATAATAAATGTTGCCTTTGAAAACATCCACTTTATGCCCTTGCATTTTTTTTTAAAATATCAGCAACATATCAAATGCAGCCGTCAATAATATTTTACGTTTTGGAGTGAGAGTAAAGATCAGCTTTTTGAAAGTTAGAAAAAAACCTCCTGTACATTTTAGTTTAAAAACTTTGAACTTTGCCACACCGCAAAAAGGTATCGAATGTCTACAAGTATTTTTTTTTTTTATGTTAATAGCCAACAAACGAGCCACCTGATGGTAAGTGATCACCGTCGCCCGTGGACATCAGCAAGACCAAAGGTATCACTGATGCGTTGTTGGCCAGGAAATGAGAAGAAGGTTAGAAAGAATGTACTGGCTCTCAAGCCCCCAGCCGGAACACGACGAGTCGTTTGGACGCTGACTCAAGCAGGAGGGTGGCAGCTAGCCAGGTAGCCTTCACGGCAAGGTAATAATATCAGTAATAATATTAATGACTTAATAATAATACTGATAATATAATCCTTACGCGAATTATTACACGAACTTCACATTTGTTCTTTTATTAATTTGGTAACCTTGGTAATTGAGCGTGGTAGTGTTAAAATTGTATTATTTTTTTCCATAATGTAAGGAAATGATCAAATGCATTAAAAATAATCTCCGTTGTCTATTTTATACTTTTGGGCAATATAAATAATACCCTCTGTATGATAAAAACTTTTTCATTATGTTTATGGTTTTCCAATGCGCAAGAGGAGCTATTCATCGTAAGCTGGTATTATCGCGCGTGAGTTATGAAGGACTCCGCACTAATTACTTGGTTCGAAAATTTCCACCAACACACGTAAAAACAATTCATGGTTGATTTTAGAAAGAGAATAGCAGTATACCAGAAAAGTAAAAAACTTTACCACTGTACGACAGATTAAACTAGATTACACAGAGATCAACCATGTCCAACAGTCAGGTCCTGGTCCCGTTGTCTAATTCTTTATTAACGGGTTGCTAAAGAAATGAAAGATTTTCTACAAATATAACAATATCTGGAGCCCCGGCACGTCATAATATGAGGTCAGTTCAATTAATTAATCTGAGTACACAACCTGAACTCTACACTATGTTCGCAAAGTGTGATTGTTATTTTCCAGATTTAATATATAAAATACAAGCTCTTGAAAGTTGAGAAATCTTTTTGTGTTTTTTGACTTTATATTTTTCATTAAAATAATATAGGGCTGAAAGTTTACTAATATACAATGCCGTAAAACCTTTAAAAAATAAAAATAGGCATAGTGATTTGTCAATTCTTATTAAATGTCAAATGCATCAAAAAAATGTTAAATTGTTGAAAAATAGCCAATCAGACTTTGGCAATTTGGTTTTTATTTAGTAATGACTATTGCAGATTAATTTATTTACCTACCGAAGGATAATTGTTAAGAAACAAAGGCTGCATATCTAATAATAATAATATGATGCACAACATAAGGCAGATTACATTTAGTCTCTGTAAGGGCTAAATAGGTTATAATGCGTATTTCACATGTTTGAATATAAATTAATACTTAAAGTACAGTATTTTGTAGGCGCTAAATATCGAAGAAGACTTTTCCGGCAGAATGTTACTCACGGAAGATTTAAATGTACCACTACATTTGAAAACCCGCCTAACACAATGTCTGCTGCTCAACTTACAATTCCTATGGGAATTGTTGGTCAACCCACCTGCCACACACATCCGCACATGATACCCCCTGGTCATTTGACTTGTGGTATTACGCAAACAGAATACAAAGAGAGAAGATCAATTTTAGTGGACAAATTGGTGGCGAATGTCAATAACCCTCACAGGAATCATATAGTAAGTACCTTATAATCTTTATCACAACCCATCTCAAAGCCAGTTTAAATCCAAGTTAGCAGATTCACATACCTTTGAATTTTCTTTGATATATTGATTTTCTTACAACATTTTATTAATTACTTGACAATTTAGAATCAAATTTATAAATAATATAGGGAGCCCAAAACTGAACAAGTTATGCACTTAATGAGAGACAACTTTAAATAAATATACTAAGCTTGTAATATTTTTTATATACAATTATTTTATGAATAAATAAAATTAAATCCTAGAAGTAATGAAAGCATTCTGAAATACATGAAAGAATGTTTAAGAAATGATATATCCTGCAGATTTATTGCTCAAACTCTCTAGCCATTCATTTAGTAATTGACATGACTCAAAAATTTACATTCTTATTACATTTATTAATTGTGTTATTATCGTTTTTCATATAATTTTATTCTAGTGTGTGGTGTTGTTTTGGGCTATTGTATGGTTTTTTTAAGACAACTGCTAATTGATGCAACACATCACACTCTATCATAATGCATTTCAGATAGTAATACCAGCTGCTCACAAGCAGTATATGTCTGACAAGATCCCCTATGTGTTCAGACAGAATTCTGACTTTTTCTATTTAACCGGATGTCTTGAACCGTCTGCTGTTTTGGTACTGTTGAAGCCAGCTCAAACAGAAAGCTACAAGGTAATGTCATTTATAACTGTATAACTATAACATATTTTAGAAGATACTTCACTTTTTAACTGATATTTTATTATAGGTCATTCACTACAACCCACTGCTCACTGTTGGGAGTAGGTCTCATAATGTTATGTTCAGAATCCACCATGCTGGTTAAGTGCGAGTTGGCAGTCTTCACACACCTTTTGAGAACATTATGGTGAACTCTCAGGTTTAGACATTAAATTAGAGGTGCGTGCAGTATTCAAACTCAAATTCATACGGAAGTCAGAAGTTTAAAAATTAGCCTACCTCTAGTTGAACTAACACAACCTATGAAATTTAAACATTCTTAATCTATAGGTTTTTGGTGCTTGAAGACAGTTGAATAATCATGGGATTAAGCATGGGCTTAAATTTTTATTTCATAATTATTGTGGGAATGTTTATACAAATCTTTCTTAGAAATATCTCTCATGTAATATACTATATAGGGCATCTATATTTTAATACCCAATCTTTTTTGTCCTCAGAGTATTCTATTTGTGCATGAAAAAGACAGTCATGCTGAACTTTGGGAGGGTCCAAGAACTGGTTGTACCTTAGCAGCACCTCTGTTTGCTGTTGATGAAGCACATCCTATAGAAACATTCAACAATTTCATTCATAAGTAATATTTTAATTGCATCTTAGTTAAAATAAAAGGAGAGATATACCTACAATGTAAATTTAGCCAAACTCACACTTTCATTATTTTACATTTTAAACCATAGTAACTAAGTGATTCTAGTTAGTTAATCCAATTATATGTAGTGCTGGATATTAAACATTTGCATTAAAAAATGCAAAGTTGTCGCTTAGTTTCATATGGGTTCTAAGTTACATCGACTATTGCTGAACTGGTTCATTAATTACATTACAAATATTTCCAGAATATCATCATCGTCAAGACCTGCAGTGCTCTGGTATCACAATGAGTGTCCAGCGAACCCTGATATTCACGAGACAGTACACTCAGTACTTCGTCATGGTCACATTGCATTGGAAGATCCACAACGTACACTGCATATGATGAGAGTGATTAAATCAGATGCCGAAGTGGAGTTGATGAAAGAGACTTGTTTCATTGGTTCTCAGGCTATGAATATGGCTATGGCTTGTACCAAACCTGGTAGGTAGGTTCCCTTTCTTTCATAAGCTGCTTTATTAATATTTATATGAAAAGATACTCACTTTTTTACAAGCAACAAGAAGAATTAGGAAATTGTTAAATCAATTGAGACAAAAATGATTTATTAAGTCACTGTTAGCCTCATATACCTCATTATCCATTATTATGACATCTTGTAGTCTGAGATTTCAATTCACAAAATGCCTGAATACCTTACATGACAACCTACCGTAGTAGCACTACTAACTAAAACAACTACCAGATGTAAAAAAGGAAATCAATTTGAAATCAGAGGAGAAAAAGAGTATAAATTATTCTCTTTGTGTATTAATATACAGATAGAGTAACTTTATATTCTATATTCCAGGTATATCAGAGCACACGGTGAGCGCCGTGCACGAGTTCTCGTGTCGGCAGGGCGGCGCGGAGCACGGCGCGTTCCCGCCGGTGGTGGCGGGCGGAGCGCGCGCCACGCACATACACTACGTGGCCAACAATCAGCTGCTGGCCGACCATGAGATGCTGCTGGTCGACGCTGGTCGGTAGTAACCAGCTATGTTTGCACACAGGGATGCTTCTCGGTCCCCGAGTCATAAATATTGGTGCCTGGCGGTGACTGGGGCTAGCCGAGCAGTCCATTATCAATGACCGATCAAAGCCCTTTGAGAAACCACCTTATCAAATATTTATATATTAATTTCTAGTTTGTTTGGTAGACATTTTTATTTATGGTAACAACTAATGAATGAGAAGATGGGTCGTCCACGCTTCAGTAAGTGGTCACTGCCAGTTGCCAACGCTACGTCAAGAGAATACGCTAAATCACCCTGGCTTTTAACTAACAGTCAAGCCCTTAGACCGGAACGCTAAAACATTTCATAGTTGATTTTTCAAAGAGTGATTGAGTGACTGGTACAAAACTACAAAGGACCCCAAGTAGAATAGTTGCTCGAGCAGAGCAATTGGCTTGGATTCAAGGACCGGCAGGGTCCCTTCGTCACAAAATTTTTGCTATTTTGTTGACAAGGAAATCATACAGAATTTAAGTATATATTAATAATAAAACTGTAATGGAGCAGAGTCTGTATTTTAAATCTTAAATATATATATATTTTGTTTTAAGTTTTGTCAGTCTGACTAAACAACTATATTCTAACCAGTTTTAGCATATTCGGTATTCGTATTACGAGTTAAAATCTAGGATACTATACGTTCCGGAAACTGGATCTGTGTCCGCGGAATTTTCTTCCAAAACGCATCGTGGCTCTATAACTGGTACAAGCTGAAGTCTCCGTACACTAGCGCCACCTGACATGAAGCTTGAACAATTAATATGCGGTGTGTGGTTGCAGGCAGCCAGCGCTGGCTCTACAACTCGGACATATCTCGCACGTGGCCCGTCTGCGGACAGTTCTCCAAGTACCACCGTATACTGTACGAGCTGGTGCTGTCTGTGCAGGTGTGCGATCACGTCTCTTTACGCGGTTGTATATCGTGTATTCCATTTAAGTAGTCTGCACCTCTGGTTTCTGTATGTAATGTACACCCATCTATTTACACAGTCATCGGAGTACACATTGAGTTACTTTACGATGGTTTGTATTTTTATATCATGCGTGCAAGAAAGTGTGTGTATTCAATGAAATAATAAAAAAAAAATAGATTAGCTTTGCAAGGGATAAAAGAATAGACAAATAGTCCAGATAGATATACAAATACTTATGAACACACACGGAAGCGTAGTGAATAAAACGAAATGCGTTAGATGCAATTGAGTGGAGGTGAAAATGATGATCATTGTAACATTGTGATCGTATTGCTTATGAGGCTGTTTCGACTGGTGCGCCCAGCCCGGACTACTGGACTGTGGACGACTCCGATCCGCGTCTACACACGTGAGATGAAATAGTGATAATTTTTGTACACACTTCATTTAGATATGGTTTAATAGTGGAACGGTAATAATTATAATTTTTTTAACGTACTTTTTAATTATCTGAGAAGCAGGAAAACGAGCGGACCAGACCGGCCGTCTGATGTTCAGTGGCCACCGTTCTCCGTAGACATCGACAACACCAGAGGCGGCACCAATGCGTCGCCGGCCGAGGAGGAAGCGATAAACCCGCTTCTGGCACATTCTCATGTTGTAGCAACGTGAGAATATACCTGTTTAATAGTCCGTTCCATATTTTGCAGTAAACAGTTCGTCAGACCATTACCCATTATACAGATGACAGAAAACGCATACAGAGCTCGCGTCCCTTCGCAGTCCAAGCGAGTCTTAAGTCGGTCGCGAGCTTGGGATCGTTTGCCGTTTTGATCGACCGATCGTTTGATCGTTTGAATTGCCCGGCTTTGGATGCGATCACGTGTCCACATGGACAGTAATCGGTGATCCGGTCCAGTGTGGTCGGGCTTCTGCTTTAATAAACGTGTTTGAGATGAAATAACGTACACAGCAATTAAAAAGAATGCAGTTTAATTTGCTTGTAAGTAAGCAGACACGATTATTACAGTCTGTCTATAATTTATATTTTTATTCTGTGGTTCCGTGCACGCAACAGAAGCGTCTGATCGAGCTGGTGGGCGAGCAGCGGCCCGCGCTGGATCAGCTGTTCGAGCAGATGTGCCGGCTGCTCGGAGCGCAGCTGCAGCGCGAGGGTATCCTGCCCCGGGACGTGGACGCCAACGAACTCGTTGGAGTGAGTCTTTGTTTATATAGCGTTCATTTCATTTGGACTTTAATGTTTGAAACCTGTAAATGTCATTGGCTCCAAAGCATAACAACATAACTTCTAGACGACATGAGGTCCGAGAGTTGTACGTGTTTGTTGGGTTCCGGAGAATCTTCGAATGGTAAGGCCGAGATGAAGATGACCTTATATGATCCATGATCATATAAGTGACATGTGCAAAAATATACATCAATTACAGATCTGTCTGTCATCGCTGTAAACAGTGTTAACGAGTTGGACTGTGGCGATTCGATTACAGAAGGCGTACCGGCTGTGCCCGCACCACGTGTCGCACTACCTGGGCCTGGACGTCCACGACGCGCCACTGGTGCGTCGCCGCACTCCCGTGCGCACCGGAATGGTCGTCACGGTCGAGCCAGGTGATCGAACTCTTAGTCTATATTGGTCTACTGACGAGAAAATTGATCATCAATCTTTTATCGAACGGAAAAAATGAAAAAGTATATGTAGATCACAATGGTATTGTTGGCACAGATAAATAAACGGTCACACACTCACAGCTTCCACACTAGCTTATATATAGTTATGGATGATATGGAAACAATCAAATGAGGTATCAAATTGCATGAAGTTAGTTTCCTATCGGATCCAATTGTGAATCTAAACCATTCTCGAATAAACTTAATCGCACCCACAAAATTTTGTAAAAATCAGTCCAGCCGTGTAGGAGGAGTTCAGTCACTAAATCTGTAGGCTCTCTCTGTAATTTTAAGTTTATTGACATATTATGTGAATTATTGTTGTAGGACTCGCTGGCCCAAGTTCTACCATTTTGTAAATTTTTGTGTGTCCGTCTGTCTGTATGTTCTCCTATAACTCAAAACACACGAACCAGTATGCGAAAACAAAACTGGAAACTGTTGAAATATCGACGCAAACGAAGGTTGTGGGTGTTTGTTAGTGTATATAGATAAGATATAAGATAAGCCGATGGACTTCGCCCCTCTAACCATTATCACTTGTTCCCAAGGTATTTACATAAGGCCAGACGACGAGTCGGTACCTGTAGAGTTCCGAGGGTTGGGGATCAGAATAGAGGACGACGTGCTCATCACGGACGGGGAGCCGCTCGTGTTGACGGAGGCCTGCGTCAAGGAGGTCGCCGACATCGAGGCCTTGGTCGGCAAGCAGGGCCTTTGACGCTTCAGTACGCGTGGCTGCAGGCTATCGAGATCCGCTATGCCTCGGGCTTTACCAATAACAATAACCGCTCACACACACGAACACTGCATTAAGATGCCCGGTGACCCGGATGAAGCAAAATCGATTAACGTATTCCATATTATTAATATATATATATTTCTGCTACATTTGAACCACTGGTTTATAAATAGTTTATTTAGATCGTAGTGTACCGATGAATCATTGACTTTATTAATCAATGTGTTATATGATTTTGAATTGAATCTATGTATGAATTGTGCAGAAGTTACATGTTCATTATCAGATATATAAATATAATATGTATAAAGGTCCGGCCACGAATCTCATACCCGGAGGCTTAGAAAAGGTCGCACCCTCGTAGAGCAGAATGGATCAGAATGACAAAGTCGGACGCTCTACGATGTCAAAGTTGGCCGGTTGTCTGGGTATATAATAGTTTTTACACGGTCTCCCGCTCGGAGTCCCGGGTTCGAAGTATGCAGCACCTTTAATTCTTCAATGTAATGTGAGAATTTGAAATGAATTGTCACTTGTTTCGGAGACGCAAAACATCCTGAGCAAACCTGCACATTTGAGAGTACCCAATAATGTTCTGTGAGTCAATGCACACTTTTAACCTTTGAGGAGACCCGAACAGCAGTGTGACTGGTGCTGACAATAATGATAATAATGAATTTACTTTTTTCCTGGGCTAGGACCATCAAAGTAATGTAACACATCCAACTTCTAAACTTAAATAATGTTCACCTTTAATTTCACTACATAATTTATATGGCCAGCGCTATGTCTCATCGTGCGGTATGTCAAATAGCACAGTATTCATGCTAAACAAAGACAATAATGTAATAATTTATTCTCGCTCATCTAATCTGCTGTAGTGAATATATCTGCTCGTGTTGCTGCATGGTTGGCGTTGCTGCGTAGCGCAGATGTGTGTATCGTACATGTTTCGTTGTATAGACATTGTTATATTATTTTGTAAATAAATAATACAAGGACCAGTAATAAATCTTGTTATTAACAAAGGTGTTTTATTAATTTGTATCAAACAATGTTAATCACATATCTCCATACATCTTTGAGTCAAAGTCAACTTATCTATCTCATAGTATACTCTGCTGAACAACGGATGAGGATATGGCGGACGGTCTTTTCTTGTTGAAGTAATCCTGATGGTACACATGTACGGTGGTAGCGCTTTATCTTGATTAACTACCTACCACTCTGCTTCTAGGATCAAGTGAAATGTTTTTAATAATCCATTGGCAGTGTCTGAAATGGTGATTCGGTTCAGCCTTGACCGTTACAGACGTCCATAGACAGCGACGACCACTTACCATCGAATGGCCTCTTTATACAACTTGTTGCATCTAAAATTATTGAAACTACAAATTAGCAGTTATTTATTAGTAGTGTAACGCGGGATTTATTTCCCGGTTTCATTTGGTGGTTTTATTAGACCGCAGGGACCCTAAAATCACGCGATGGCTTTGCCGGCGCTCAGCCAATCGTGAGCTTAGAGGACTCGCCGTTCATATCGCGCATGCGCCTTGCTGGATTTTGCTGGCCGGTCGATCCCTATTAACGGGCGAAATAAAAAGACAAGCGTCGCGTATAAGGAGACAGACACGATTGCATCTTCCGCTGACTAGCGCTGAACGGCTACATTTTCAGTGTATTAATAATTATCAGAAAGTAATAATTAATAATAATAATAGTAATTATTATTATTAATTAAGTTTTTATAGCAATGTAAAAAGTGTTGTTAAAGTAGTCACTAATTATAAAAATAAGTTGGTGCTTGCTAACCTGAGTCCAGGTTGTGTGTTTCAATACAAAAAAAATATTTAACGTTTGCTTTGAAAATAAATGATAAATCCAGATGAATTATCTTAGAGCACTAGACAGTCCATCGTACACAGGCAGTTACATCGAAATAGGATGAGAACAGGCGGTGCGCGCTCTGCACCAACCTCGTTGATCCTCTTAAGTTGTTTTGTCGATTCTCGTAGGTCCTTGTGGATTTCTCGTTGACCTACAAAAATAGATATTTTTTTAAGCAGTGCATTTGTAAGCATCTTGTGTGCTTTATCTTAGTTGGTACATAAGCCCAACTGTTATATAAGTTTGAGAATATAAATGCTAGTAAGGTTAATAGGTTCTCAGAATTTTTGGGTCTTGGAGGGTCTCGAAGGTTCCCGTAGATTTATTAAAAGTTTTCATCGCATTATTTATTGAAATTAGTTACTTACCCTCTTATTATGATAAGTTACCTTCATCCAGTAGGTCATATTTGGCAGTATATAGAGCTTTTCTCGCGAGTTTGATGGAATAGACTCTGTTGGTTCTGCAATTGGACCTCAGTATGTGATTCGTTTCCCGCCGATACGGTCAACGAGTAACAGCAACGGCGTTGTCCACTACGTTAGTATACTGTCATCTGTGCTTATGACTGTCTCCGACATATTTTTATGTGAGATAAACAGATAAACACGTACTCGGCCACGTCGATCAGCTGTGATGACAGACTTCACATGTCATTCAGAAATATTATTATGATAAATAATAATTAATTACGGTACGAATACACACATAACTAGTAAGAATAAAAGCTGAGTGCCGGTTCGATCTCGGATCTCCCGACCACAAGACGGGACGCAGAGATCACTGATTAAACAGACAAGGTGGGTATGGAACCAGGTACACCGAAATAAAAGTTCACGTAAAGGGCAAACGAATAAAATATGATTTAAATTTTGAATACGATTCTCGCAAATTCATTCTGAACTACTGACGATGCCCAATCTTGAAAGGTGTTTGTTGTGTATTCGGACTAACCGAACACCGTGCCTTAGCTCTCAGCCAAGGCACCCTGCGATATAGTGGACTGTGTACTTTGGGGTGGTTGATAGCATTCAAATTAGGTGCATGCACGGGTAATGGCATAAAAATACTCACCGCTACTTCTGCTTAGTGTTTATTAGGATTGAGCTAACTGATGCTGCGCAGACTTACTACAGTGCTTCGCTCCCGTTTCCCGCTCCTAAATATTGACTCCTTATGCTTCCTTCGTGGATTACCCTTATTTTGATGCTATCAATCCGACTATGTGGAGTAACGACAAAACTACTTAAGGCTGTTGCATTAAATGCTCGCCACGATAACTTAACGACAAAACGGTAGAAACGAAAGTTAGATTAGCAAAAGCGCGCGCTCGCTCCGCTAACACCACGACAACGACGACGAATTTTTTTTCTTGCCATAGACCAAATTGGCATAGACCATAATAAAAGTGATCATAGACAACGATAATATTATTGGCTTACGACAAACATGAACATTCCGCCCACCTAAATACTAAGTATTTAACGAAATATCGACAAAATCTAACGAGAAATTGTCTTGATTTAACTAACGACAAGATACTATATAGTGAACTATCGAGAAAGATTAACTTGAATAAACGAAAACACCTTTTGTATTAATTAATGAACAACAAACATGAGAATTTTATGAATTATGATACAGTTTAAGATAAAAATAAAGAAACTACAACGAGAAATTAAACATCCATTGGTAAAGGACAAAGCTTTACCATTGGCCTTTTAAATTGCCCACAGGCTGTCTTTACTGTGGCTACACGAGAAATCCCATCTGAACCGGGATGTAGAGCCATGATCCGACCTAAATTCCACTTAAGTGGACTTATTTGTTCATTAATTATGAGCACTAATGAACCGATGACAATGTTATTTTGGTGGATGTTCCATTTCTGTCGCTGTTGAAGTGTATGGATGTATTCTGGATGCCACCGGCGCCAAAAATCCTGGTGCATTTTCTGAATCAACTTCCAACGATGGAGTACACTAATCTTTTGATCGACGAAGTCCTCCGCCGGAAGAATCGACAATGGTTCTTGGGTCAGAAAATGACCCGGAGTCAAGGCCTAGAAATCGTTGGCATCACAACTTAAAGGTGTTATTGGACAAGAATTGAACATTGCTTCTATCTGCGTGAGTACGGTTGAAAATTCTTCAAACGTGAGACGCTGAGTTCCGATGACACGGGCGAGGTGAGTTTTAACAGATTTAATACCAGCTTCTGCAAGTCCATTGAAATGCGGACTCCCAGGGAGATTAAACGAGAACTTAATCTCCTGAGTCTACGCAATTTTCTGCATAATGCCTTGAAGATAGTTGTGGGCACCAACAAAATTTCTACCCTGATCGGAAATAATGTGGGCACATCTACCACGACGCGCAATAAATCTCCTCAATACAGCTAAGAACACCTCCGATGATAACTCTGAAGCCAGTTCCAAATGAATCCCTTTTGTAATTGTGCACACAAATACGCAAATGTAACCTTTAAAGGTCTTGACACCTCTACCACGACCGAGAGTTATGTCAAAAGGTCCACCAAAATCAATAACGACCATCGAAAATGGTTTGATTTGGTTAACTCGATACGATGGTAAATTTCCCATTATAGAAGCAGGAACGGGTTCAGGATTAGCTCGAAAATATTTAATGCACTTAGATATTACTTCTCTAATAGCTCGTTTAGGCGCTAGAACCCAAAATTCTTGCTTAAGCAAATTTTGTAAAGTTTGAGCACCGGGATGCATAAATTTCCTATGATACTCATCGATTATTAAAGATGGTAATTTATGGTTGCGAGGCAAAAGAATCTGATGTTTTCGGTCGAACTCTACATTAGCTTTAGCTAGCCGACCGCCCACCCTGAGAACACCCGCGCTATCAACAACAGGTGACAACTTACGCAACGTTTAAGGTAGCGAATTAGGCAACTCCTTACCCAAATTCTCCAATTCCTCAGGAAAGGAAACCAGTTGAGCATTTTTTTACCAAAAATATGAAAGCTTTATTAAGCTCGCATGGTTGTAATGAACCGACAAGTTTGTTTTTACTACAGGATTCTCTTGAATTATGATAAAAACGAAAACAATACGACAAAACACGCTTTAATTTGGAAAGCGACGAAAATTTATGTAACAATTCATCTACGAAATTTAAATTTTGTGATGTGACAAGACTATATATTCAATGCTCCTGTTCAATAACATCTGTGTCCGGTGTGGATGATGACAACGACTGCGGCCATTTTTCTGCTGGCCCCATCAAGCATGGAGGACCCTTCCACCATATATCACAACTGACAAGATCGGTGGGAAGCATTCCACGAGAACCTCAATCAGCAGCGTTAGACGTAGAGTTGACATGACGCCAGTATTCGGGAGCTACTTTGCTTTGAATGTGGCTGACACTATTTGCTACAAAGGTTTTCCATTTTGACGGACAAGACTTAATCCATGCGAGAACAACAGTAGAGTCAGTCCACGCGAAGAGGTTTTCAACTGCGTGAATGGGATGAAGTGCAGCCATCACCGACTCTATCATACTGGATAGAAGGACAGCAGCCAAAAGTTCCAATCTAGGAATCAATAACCTGCGCAAAGGTGCAACTTTAGTCTTTGCACAACAAAATTGAACGGATACACTGCCGTTTACATCGACACAACGAAAATATGTGACTGCACAATAGCCACGTTCTGAAGCATCACAGAAACCGTGTAACTGTAATGACACATTTGAGTTTACGATACGACGAGAAATATTTATGGCAACTAACGACGACAACTGAGACTTAAAACGCAACGACTCCTCAACAATATGAGCAGGAACTGGATCATCCCACGATACGCCCGAAGTCCAAAGTAATTGTACGGGATATTTAAGGTAAAACGTGACTGGGCCGAGAAAACCTAACGGATCGTAAATCCGTGCAACATTCGAAAGGATGATACGTTTCGTGCATCTAAATTAATCATTATTACTGACACAGAAACGAAAACTGTCATTTTGTGGATGCCATAAAAGTCCCAAAATTTTGAGCGAGAATTTTGCCATTTCTTCGAAATGCTTAAATTCTTTTGAATATAAATCAGATGATGGAATATTAACAAAAAAGTCATTGTGATTAGAGGTCCACTTTCTTAAATGAAAACCAGCAGATGATAAAATGCTTGTGAGTTCAGATCGCAATTGTAGAGCTTCCTCCACTGAGTCGGCACCTGACACTATATCGTCGACATAAATATCTCTACCAAGGACGGTAGAGCCAGATGGAAATTTTTTGGTAGAGACCATTGCCAACTGTGACATCGTACGTAGCGCTTGAAATGGGGCTGATGATATGCCATAGGTTACCATACGAAGCCGGTAATCCCGTATAGGATTGCTAGGAGAGGGGCGCCAGAGAATACGCTGATAATCGGTATCATCGCTACGAACCAATATTTGCCTATACATCTGTTTCACGTCACCAGTGAAAACGACAGAATGCCAACGAAAACGTATAAGCACATCGAAAATGTTCGTTTGTAGCTTAGGCTCTGCATGTAGAGACTCGTTTAACGACAGGCCTCGCGTGTCTCTACAACTTGCATCAAATACTGTGCGAAGAGGAGTGCTCACCGAGTCTGGTCGCAAAATACCATGATGTGGTATATAATAGAAATTGCCTACATCCGTGGAAGGTGGCTCTACTTCTTCCATATGACCACATGCTTTGTATTCTTTCATAAAGTTGACATAAGCTTTTTTATATTCAGAATTCAAATTTAGCTTTCGCTCTAACGAAAAAAATCTTTTTAACACTATTTCACGAGAGTTCGAAAATGTAGGCCTGTTAGTAGAGTCGCGGAAGGGTAAGGGTACTACAAATCGACCATCAATCTGACGATAATAATTATCGACAAAATAACTTTCACATGCCTGTTCCTCTTTCGATAGTATTTTATTATTTGAAGAACAAACATCTTCCACTTCACAAAACTTTTTTAAGGAGTTTTCTAACGACAAATTCGATAATGGCGAAACAAAAAAAACAATTTTTTTTGCTATTACAAGTGTCGAGAGGAGTGTCAACACTTCCCATCAATATCCAACCGAAAACGGTGTTTAATGCATTTGGTTCACCCTGTCCACCAAGCTTAAGGCCAGGCAATAGCGAAGACAAGAAAATATCTGCATTCAAAAGCATGTCTATAGGACCAGGTGTAGCAAAATCTGGATCAGCAAGATGTAAGTTTTGTATGTGTGACCAGTGCGAGAATTCGATAATATCAGAGGGCTGGTCAGCACATATTGATGGCAATACTAAAGCTTCCAAGCTAATTTCATTACTTGAATGTGAGTTCAACGGTTTTATCTTACAAGTTACTGAACCCATGTGTTCTGTTACGGAATGACCAACTCCATTGACAGTAAGCATATTTTGTTTTATAGGTAACCCCAACAATTTTACACATGATTCAGTAATAAAATTGCATGCACTAGCACAGTCAAACAATACCCTAATAGGTCGATGCACACCTTTTATGTCCATAATTAAAACTTTAGCAGTTGAAAAAAAAAATTGTGGAGTATGCCACTGAGGTCAAAACAATGCTACTTTTATTAGGATCCTAACTACCATTCTTGCTGGTAATATCTTTATCAAAATGCAACAAACTATTATGTGAGAAATTACAATAAGTGCAACGATGAGGTAAATGACACTTTTTAACTTGATGACTTGAAGAGAAACAAAGGATGCAGAGGTTTTTCTCATTCACAAAATCAAAACGAGAATGAGAATCTAATTTAAGAAATCCATCACAAGTTGTGAGGATATGTTGACCAGAACGATAATAACATTCTAATTTAGGTTGAGATACTACAAAAGAAAAACATTTTTAATATTTTTACTAACAGAACTGTCACGGTTACTTGGCAACTTAGGGATCTCCAATGCCCCATAATGCTTTTCAACAAAATTTTGAACTTCTTCATATTCTGGAATTTCATCCAAATTGAATTCTAATTGAAAGCACTCCCCAGTAACCTTATCCAACTTTGACCACAACAATTGAAACAACATGAAGTTCTTGTCTGGTAAATTATATTTCTCCAAAACAGCCAAATTATCCGAAAATGTACAATAAACTCTTTCCAGTTCTGAACGAGTTTTATTTTTTATAGGTTCACAATGCAACAACTTTTCATAATAAATCATGGCCATTTGTCACTTATTATTATAATATTTTGACAAAATGTTATATGCATTAAGGTAGCTGTCAAATCACTTTTGTTACTAACAATGCTGCGGCAATTCCTCTGGATTATCTTGGCCGACTTGTCCATCTTGAGATTGTACATAATTACATTCATCTAGTACAGAGGTAGTGTTGTTAAGTTTGATAATATTTAACTTTATTAATGTACAAATTAATTAATCAATAATATCTTGAACTGAAATATTATATTGCAACAGAACCATTGGGTGCAGATAAATTAGGAATTTAATAATGGAGTTATTAGTTTTTTTGTCATAACCTCCTATTTGTTTTATAGGAATGTGGGGTTTTAAAAATATTGTCTTTCTATATGACTTATTGTAGGATTGCTGAGATGAAATAACAGGTTCAGATGTTAAGGAATTTGGTACAGAATTAAGCACATCAGCGTAAGTAAGATTTTCTAACGGAGGGATGAAGCCGGGAAGCTTCCAAATAAGAGATAGAACTTTGAGCCATATTTATAGCATAGTGGCACCCAGAGCATGAACAACAAAAAGCATTAAATTCTTCAACATTACAGGTTTCACTAGTATGACCTTCTCCACATTTATATCACCTTTGTTTAGATCTGCAATAAAGTTTGGTGTGGCCATATCTACAACAGTTGTAGCATTGTATAGTTGGATAAATATATAATTCAACATTTAGAGCATTGTAACAAACATAAATTCTTTTAGGGAGAACTTGACCATCAAATGTTAGTACAATTGCGTGAGATGGTTTCCACACAACAGATCCCTCTGTAATAACTTTATAATTAAGTCTGCGAACTTTAATAATTTCACCACAACCAATGGGTACAGTGGTATTGCTTTTATTTGCATCCAATGTCCATTCAGATGGAATGCCTTTTACTATACCTTTTTGGGTAACATTAAAAGATGGAATAAAAGCTTGTAACGTATTTTACGTTACATGCGTGTCCTATCGTAATATAAATCATATTGCAAACCTTTTGCACAAAATTATTTCATACTTAGTTTGTTTACATTTTTAACCTCACTTATTAGCTTACAATTTTAAACTTTAAATTAACCTTTATCATTTTTGACAAGGCTGTCAGGCTGTCGGTGTCGATATTTCGTTGTCACTGTCAACTTACTAGACAAGCTGTCACTTGACGTTTGGCACTATTAATTTCGGAATCAAATTTGAGATGGCACTTATGCGCGTTGTTTCTTGGCAGTTAGTGATATGCAATTTAGTTATTCTACTCTATGATCTATGTTTTTTGATTTGTTTGGCTGAATGGCTTGATGCCATGGTAAAATATTTTCTTAAATTTTTTGAGACGTCGTCGTTGCCGATTTTTTAATCACTTTCCGGCCGATCTTCGAAAGTCACAGTCCTTCGCAATGTAAATTTTCTATTTTTTTTCTATTTTAATTTAATTCAAAAATAATGTAACTAGCCTTTGATTTGGAAGCTGTAATGCTTGCTGTTGCATTTAATTTTTCAATTTTGTTGTGGATTCGCCATATAATGAACGATTAACTTTGCCTCATGGTAAGTTCGTAAAAATATTTCGTCTCGAATATAATTTCCGGTTCGAATTTATATTTCATATAGGATTTATATTCTTACAGGATTCCAATTGACTATCTTTTGTTCTAATTAATGGATATTTTGTGAAAAACACCGGATTTCCCGGGTAAGTTGCATTGGCAAATATCGTAACTTGAATTTTGGCATTAGGTGATAACACGGATTCAAAATTAACGTTGTTTTCTCTTTTGTCCACAGTGTTTTCTTTTTTTTATTTTAAAATTTTTTCAA
>PDGT01000154.1:24138-68202 GCA_003671415.1 Megathymus violae | reverse complement strand
CAGGCGCCCGAAATCTACTTGTTTTAACCTTTGTTGTTGACAATAATTGGTCATAATTTAAAATTATTAAAATAGTTATTAATTTTTGGCTTTACTTATAAATTAATTTAAAAATTAATCAAAATGTTTGGCGGATAAATTGTATATCACAGACATAAATTATTATGTATTGTTTTTAGATATGAATAAATATTTGTTATTAAAATTTCATGCGGTTTACTTTTTCCAAGCGAACCCCATTGTAATATAAATAAACATTTTAGTCCAATGCTCTGCTCCAGTGCACTTTTTGTGTACGGCAACCCCATATACTATACTTTTTTACTTAAATATACATAAAGATTATAAATTATATATATATTTTTTTTATTTATATTACAAGCTTTTAAATTATTTTTCTCTAGAAGATGGCTTACTACAAAATTGTCGGCATCTTCATAAATGGCAAATGCCATGCTTACTTTATTCCGACCTATCCTTTTTATTGAACCATTAATAATATTCTTTATATTAGTATCATTTTTTTTTTAGGAAATTACCAAACACAATAGAATAGAGTGTGGTGCCTTCAGATAAACCTAGTTGTACTTTTTGAACTTGAACAATGTATGGAGCACTATCAGTTTTAATGTTGTACAGAATTCGATAATAAAAATCAGATTCCTGCATTTGTGTTGTGTCATTATTAATACTAATATTGGATTATTTATTACTATTATTGTTTGTAATGCTGTCATTTTTATCAATAAAATTATGTGAGTAATTCTCATAGGAATCCTACCTTTCCTTTATACACATGCATTTGTAGGTTGTATTTGATTTGTCTGTTTTCCTTTTTTTGTTGCAAGTTTTCCTTTCAGATCTGACTGAACTATCTGTGTCTATGCCAGATTCTACTGTTAGATTAGCTCCAACCTGAAGGATTTCAAGACTCCTAGGATCGAAGGGGTCTCCCTCATCCCTCATAATAATAGAAAATTACTTACCACTAGCTGCTATAAATAATATATCTACGATAAAATACACTATAAATGTAATAAATATGTACACTACTATACTTAACTGATCTTATACAATATAAAAAATATCATTAAAAACACTCCCGGCTAGTTTGAACTTTCCAGCGCTTTCGTCTTATAAAATATTTAAAATTACGTTTGACGTAAGGAATTGATCAGTTGCTGGTTGATAGAAATCATAGATTATACGATTATAAAAATTTATGTAGCTACCGTAAAGTATTTTAATATTTAATTAACGGTTTGTAGTGCATATATTCGTAATTTATTATTAATTTTTATATTATTTTAATATTACATAAAGTTTTTTATAAGTATAAATAACCGACATCTATGTACAGGAAATTAAACCGAACATATTATAAATATTACTACCTGTTATCATTTAAAGTTAATTCTCTCTATGTGGTCGAATCTATAATACTAAAGTATAAAAATAATAACAGCTAGGCACGATTAAAAGAAATTTGTGTTCCCTATCTTATCGTATCTTTGTGTCATTATAATTGTCTCGTTTTCACTATATTTTTTCTAAGATTGAGCAGCCTGTAGCCAATTTCATCATGTCGTTTTTTATGACATCGTACGCGCGCCGCTCTCAATTTTACTCTCATCCAAACGCGCCGAAAAAAACTATAACTTAGAATATATGTTAATAAATTAGAAATTCAATACGTGTATTAATAAAGACTACTTTTATGTAACATACATAACTTTAGAGTGTTTACATCCTATATCAATGTGATTACAAAGGTACTCTATGAAAATTTCATTTCCGAAATAAACGAGTTTATATAAAACTGTGGACTAGCCGAAAGGTTGACATATAAAAAAAAACTGATCGTTTATTCAACGCTCACCTCACAGAGTACATTAGTAGCTCACCTGCAGCTGTCAAGCATGGCAATAGAAGAATAGGTTCTAGAGAATACTTTACGATATTTGTAATTGATGTGCTAATCTGTTGTCATATTCAGCATGACTCATGTGCGGTCAGTAAGTGGCATTGGTAATAGTTATCGTAATACTCGTACTTCAGAACTGTATTTACTTAGTAACGTACTTTGTGTGACGATTTGATATGTTTTAATTTACCTGTTAAGTATTTTTATATGTGCAATGGAAGAAACAAATGATAGGTTTATATATTTCTCCCTTGAAAACGGTAATATTAATTTTGATAAAATAAGTGGTAATCCAGCAGAATTTGTTCTACCGCGACACCCGGAAACAAATGATTTGGATATTTATTATTTGCAAAGTATGTTGAAATACTTTGACTCATCGAAAGAGGTTTTAGAGAATGAGATATTGGACGCTTTTCCAGTTTTATCTTTGACGAAAGATAAAGACAGTAAGTTCTACAAATTGTCTGTTTATAGATTACGTGAATTTTATAAGGGTCAAATTGAGGAAGATGAGTACGTTCAAGCTTCTGTAAAACACCTATTTATGTACAGTCAGCTCGCAAAACCGACCAATAAAACTTTGAATAGGGTCATCGATGGATGTCTGGATAAAGTGACTCCCGTTATGTACCACCGGGATGAGCGAGACACGGTGGACTGGGAGAGATACCAGCTACATTGCATGGCAAGCTACGTTCCAACGAAGAAATTTGTAATAATGAAACTCTTGAGAGGATGGATAGAGGGTGCACTACATTTCTATGACTACAGTATCATGTTCTTTGACTACCGGTTTGTCGGGTTTGACGATTTTAATGAAAACATAATAGATTTAAATACTGAGGATGTATTCAGTATTACAGGACGTCGAATGAAAAATAAAATTAATATTTCAGTTAACGCACCCGGTGAATTTTCACTTGACGAATGTGGATTATACTATAAGATGAAATTGGAAATTTATAATGTTTTTCGTAAATGGCTATTCACAGCTCCCAACAACGACAATGAACGGGATGGAAAAGTTATGATGTTTCGTAATAATGATTTAAAAGCGAAACTCGAAGACATACTGACGTGTTTCTTTAGAAAAGGCAATTTCCGGTTGAACGATGTGTTCAAGTGGAACCGATATCTTTATGGTGGCAAATTTGATAGCCATTACGATACTATGTTTGTACAAAGGTCGACGGAGGAGTGTTCCCTGTACACTCTATTGATGTATTTGGAAGTGGAGGGAGATAGTTTCATGTATTTGTCTGGTGATAAAGAGCTTCGAGTGCGTCTAGAGAGCGACCATGCTTACATCATCCCGCATTGGGTGAAGCATCGAGTGGAAGGCGATAACGCAAGGGAGTTTATAAAAACTGAAATAGTGTTTAAAAACAAACATATTGGAACTACTTACGACCAAACGTTAGCTGATGCTTTCGACGCTAGTTGTTATTACATGTTACAGAGCATTAGACACCCCGAACTGAAAGATATTGTGTCGCAGAATTTTAACACGATCAACGAAGCTCGGTTTTACAAAACTGTGTATGTTCCTCGGCTAACAAACAAAGTTTTCTTCGTAAAAACAATATTCAGTATACCATTCGAATACTACCATTTCATTAACCGCAATTTGATAAGAATTTTAGATTTAAAATTTAATTTTATAACTGATGGAACTCATTATTATTTTAAAACGAACGATAAGTTGGATGGAACCAAACCGACGGCCGTTTCTCGTAACGATGCGACAATTATGTTATCACTTATGCGACTGGACATCCACCCTAAGAAAAACTTCAAAAGAAACGTGAGACATTGCCAATGCTCCTGTCCATGTATCGATTATTCCAATGACATTTCGGATATTGATGTTAATGAAGAAGTAATATATTGGAAAACGGATGATGTTGACCGCGGGATAGCCGATACCCTCCAATGTATACAGTGTCCTTCAGATATGGGCCAGGTGTACAGAGTCGGTAATATCTCAGTTACTGATATCCACGACAATGCTGATACGTTTTATTTTGCAGCGTGTCAAAACTCCTATCCATCAGTGTATTATACACAATCACTAATAACTGAGATAACGTCGTTGGGGGGTGACGGAAATTATAAGAGTTTGAATGTAGAGCTAATCGGGGACCAGAAGAATATTATTAAGATTCGTCAGCACAGTTTTAAAAATGGTATAATTGTTACAAGCAAGTGGGTTAAGGTAACAGATGAATATGATGAAGAACCATAACCATATGAGTACCTATATCACACTGGATCATGTAAATTAAATCAGATGAATGTTATTTTCTATACTTTTATTTTGGTGTACCTAGTTCCACACTCACCTCGATGTGCATAATCAGTACTTTCTACGTCCCGTCTTGTGCTCGGGAGATCTGTGATCGAACCGGCACTCTGCTTTTATTTTTACTAGTTATGTGCGTATTCATACCGTAATTAATTATTATTTTTTATAATAATTATTCAGAATGACATGTGAAGTCTTTCAGCACAGTGGAGCCTAATTCTCGAATTGCAGACATTTATGTCTAATAGACATATGTCTACAAAACACGGCGAATGTCTATTAAAAGCTTATTTCCTTATTCTCGGGATGTCGCATTCGACATAATGTCTGCGACTAGCATTCGACATGCAACGATTGATCCGGAGCGATCGACATTCAAATCTCTATTCGACATTTGACAATCTCGACACATTACAGAGTATGTAAGCACGACATTGTGAAGTTATTTTCAAGTAAATGATGAGGATGAATTTGTTGTACAATTTGTTGGCGATGTAGATGCAGATGCAGCAGTTGTACCACGTCGACAAAACCTTTGGCGGTTTAATAAGACGGAGTTGAGCGAAACCCCGTTTATAAAAAAAACTGCTTTCAAGGGCATTGACGGAAGATTTGGTGCATATTGTGGAACCTGAATTCAAAATCATTTAATCATATAGGTATTCTGTAAATACATTTATTTGTACTGTATTTGGTCAGTGGATCCATTTCCCTAGTATGTTTGATAGGCTGGATAAAATAGTATCACAGTAAGTATTTTTATTTCTAAATAGTGCATTCAATTCAAACTGCAATTGTTACTCTAGTTACACTGACTGATTAAAGTGACATATTTTTATTACTTTGTACTTGTTCAATGTTTATTTTGAATTTGTTTGTTAAGGTTCTACAGAATGTATTATTTCCCTGGAATAGATTGCACACATGTTGCAACTGTGTCCCCTAGTATTTGATAAGCGAAGTTATGTAAACAGAAAGAATTAAAATTCAATTAATACGCAATTGAAATTTGTGTCAATGTTAGATTTAAAAAAACTGGTGGCTCATAATATGTGTAATTTATAATACCGTTCCATAAGAACTAATGGCATACTAGAAATTAAATTTTTATTTTTAGACTAAGACAGCCTTGACATGAGTTTAATTTCAGTTGCCAGAGCACATTGAGGGCATTTTATGAGGCAGCATTTGATATGCCCACCATAGGTTTGGGTCTCATGGTCATTTCAGTTGACTGTTACCAATGCTATAAATATGAAAAAAAAAACTTGTTTGACTAACAACAGTTGTGAACTATTTGTTGTATTAAATAATAATATGTAAATAAAAAATAAACACTTATTTTCCTCTTAGTTGTAGCTTTTTATTTTAACATATCAATATCACATGGTAATTACAAAAGTTTAAACCTGTGTGGTTTTGATACCATTATTTCCAAGCATCCTTGTCATTAATGTACTCATACTATAATATCCGTTGCCTATAAGTTTTGTTTTAATGCGTCGCTTAAAAGTTCCAATGGGTAACTCGCGTATCAACTTAGGAATCATATTGTAAAAACGAACTCCAAGCAGCATATAAGAACGCTGAACATTTTGAAGACGATATGAAGATGTAACCAAATATTGACTATTTCTTGTTTCATGATTCTTCATGGGCTTCTAACTTTAAATAGAGCCTCCGCTTTTGTGAGGCCGACGCATATTTCTTTTTCGAGTCCATGGTATAAATAATTAAACACAAATAAAACAAATTAAAACCATTTAGCATAAAAGTCAAGACAATGCTGTCATCTATGGTCAAGACATTTGTTTGACATTGAAATGACATAAATGTTTCATTATAGGTAAGCAACCAGCGTTTTGTTAAAAATATGTATTAATAATAGTTTTTAACTACAATATTGCAGTTTAGAAATTATAGCAATATAAAGGTAAAGTAGAATTAATACCAAAGTGTTTTACTATATTTTCATATGATTAGAATATTTTAAAACATTTTTTGAAGTATAATCGAGTTTTCTTGATTTGGCGTTGTTGTAATCTAGAAAACGGATCGTTTATTTCATATGTCTGATAGAAAAGTCGAATGCTCAAATGTCTATTGTGACCCAGAATAATTTTTTTGATACAGTAGACATTTTAGCCGACATTTCTCTTAGAGACTTAAGATTCGAGATCATGTCTGTCGTCGACATTATCTCTTCAATTCGAGAATTAGGCTCCTGGTCGGCGTGGCGAAGTACTTGTTTATCTAGTATTATTATATTATTATTTTATTATATATTATTATTATGTTATTTATATATATATTAGTATTATTATAATAATATGACCCGGTGAACGTCGTATCACCTCTTTGTCACCTTCGTAACGTATATTTGTGAAAAACTCAACACAAAATTTTATCTACATTAAATGTAACACAGTTATACACTTAATGACATCAATCTTGCTTAAGTAGCTAAATAAATAAATTAACCTAAATAGATCAAATACTAAAATCTCCATTCCATTCCCTAATATCTAATATTCGAAAAGAATATACCAATAAGAATGTCCAAAATATACTGATCGGTGTCAAGTTAGAAAAAATTCTGCCATAAATACAATAAAAATTGATACCTTTGTGGGGCGCAGCACCCCACCCCTGCACCTTATTTCTAGTGCACGTTTGGTCGTAACTCCTGGTCCTTATCAAAATAAATACTTTTATCTCTTCTGGTATTAAAATAGACAAACTTTATCTTTCACACTACAACATTTGGACGAATATTTTGATAGTTACGACGATGTGACTTTGTTCTTTACGCAAACCATGTCGCGGGTACCGTTCAGTATACATATATATAAACCTTCCTCTTGAACCACTCTATCTATTGATGACAACTGTGTTGTATCCATTGAGTAGTTCAAAAGATCGAAGCGAACAGACGGCGGAAGCGACTTCGTTTTATAATAGGTAAATATAAAGATTATTTATTACATCCCTCCACCGTCCAACTAGATATAAACCGCTGTAAATTGCACGTCGGTAGCTACTCGCACCGCGCAATCGTGACACACTTTACCAGAAACTCGTGATGCGATGCCGAAGTGCCGGACGCACTAACTCGGCGCGGGCGAGGCGCACGGCGAGCCCCCGGGCGGCGGCTCACCTCGGCAGCGCCCGCGTCGCGCAGCAGCGTGATGATGGGTCCGATGGTAGTTAGTCAGGCAGGCTTCACGGAAAGATAATAATACCAATAGTAATATTTATAACTTAATACCGATCTCTTACGACACCTTGTTCTACCAGCGTGGGATTGGGGGAGTATTCTTGGCCGCCCCAATACGGCCAATAATTAATTATCTATATGTCTGATGAGGTTTTCGTGTACGTCTGGAGATAACTCAAAAAGTGCTTGACCGATCTTAATGAAAATTGGTATGTACTGAGAACCAGTAATTGCGCAGATGATAAGCTATATAAATCTGTAATGTCTTTCTGTCTGTACATTCTATTTTTGTCAAATTTCATGATAAATATTCATTTTATCACACACTGACATCAATTTGACCATTTGCAACATTTTTGTCCGTCTGTCTGTACATATATCCCCTTATAACTCAAGAACGGCTTGACCGATTTTCGTGAAAATTGGTACTTAGTGAGAACACGGACAATGGTCCAGATGAATTGCTATATAAAATGTCAGTTAACCTAATGACTTGTAATCGAGGGAAAAAATATTATTTTTTTAATTATGATATATTGTGCCGCTAGGCTTTTAGGCTTCTAGTTGCAACCAGGGTGCGGAATGAGACCATAGGCACTAATAATAATTACGATTTATTTGGCAGCTCAGCGCGGCACATACAAATGAGTATGAGGTCGTGGGTGTACGGCCTTTCTGTTTCCACTCCGCAGCGTAATACTCTCCTGGTGAACACGGCCGGAAGGTGGTAGGCGGCCCCGAGAATACGGAGATGTAGTTCGTTACAATATATGTCGTATAAATACTAATTTGCTTAGTTTAACTTCATATCGCTTAACAGATCGAGGCTATTTCATGGTGCACTGCTCTGCTGCATGCTGCATGCCTTACGTATTCGTGCATGAAAGTGTAATTACCATACGGGCCCTAGATGATTTACGTCAATCTTGTTGTAAAATTGTTGGCCCACTGAACCGCTACCTATTAAAGTCTATAAAAATGGAAAGGGCCATGCAATCGACTACACTAAAATATATTATTACATCGAACTCTCCGAAACTCCGAGATGTGATCAATTCCCTTCAGCGACGAACACATTACACTGCACCGATCACTAGATCGGTTATAAAGTAACTCACACGAAGAGCCGAGCGGCAGGATCTTGCCGAGACACAGCGGTCGGTTGCCGTACGGGTCCCGGACGGCGTATATTTTGTCTTTTAACATGATCACCAGGGAATAACTCAGAGGAGCCAGCCTGAAAAAAATTACGCAGATTATTAATAATCACAGTAATTATCATTATATTTTGTTTCAGACAAGAATTGTTATAGTGATTAATTTCCTTCGACTAACCGAATTTACGCAGTGAGTTTGGCACTCGCTAGGCTTGTGGGCATATTTCAAACCAGATAGTTGAAGTTGGTGCTGGTGAAATACAAGCAAAAATACGATAATTATGGGGATGAGCATCGATGGAAAATTTTATGAACAATGAAACTATTTTTTGGTGAAAGGGCATCGACCAAAGTTACACCTCTATAACGTTATAAAAAGACGATTACAATAAAAAATATATATTACAAAAAAAAATAATTACTTCAATTGACAATATCTCAAATGAATTAAAACAAAAAAATAATAATTACATTTACCAACATTATTCCAATCATAAAAATCTCAAACAAATAATTTATTATTATTACTAATATCTACAAATTATTATGATTTATCTAGTGAAATTAAATTTAAAAATTATTCGCAAATACATCCATCTATTTAAAAAGTAACAGTCTCTGTTGGCTGCTAAGAGATTTCTGGACGGACGCCCTTTCACACTATATCATGATTTCCAGTTCATCCGCCGTCGATTCGAAAGCTTCACGTGTTTTAAACACGAATATAACAGAAACAATGAATTACGTTACCAACTCAAATCCTATCCAATGGAATCAAATCAGGATTTTTTTTTCTATCGGATGTTCAATAAATTGGAAGGTGCAAAGTATTAATACAATGTAGCGATATCGAATCATTATCGGGCCGCCACGAGGTGTTCAGATACAGACAAGCACGTGCTGGGCCCCGACGACCGTGAGCCGACAGACTGCACACGTCATTTGGAATAATTATTATGAAAAAGTCCCTCGTATTAGATATAATGGCGGCCGACCGATTACCGAAGTAATGATCAGTTGTGAATACGCACGTAACTTGCGGGTTCGATCTGAGTTCTCCCGACCACAAGACGGGGCAAGGTACACCGAAATAAAAGTATAGAAAATAACATTGATCTGATTTAATTTACATGGTTCAGTGTGATATAGGTACTCATATAGTTCTTCTTATACAAAATCTTATAATTATTCTCCTTCTACAAAATATTCATCTGTTACCTGAACCCACGTGCTAGTAACAATTATACCATTTTTAAAGCTGTGCTGACGAATCTTAATAATATTCTTCTGGTCCCCGATTAACTCTACGTTCAAACTCTTATAATTTCCGTCACCCCCCAACGACGTTATCTCAGTTATTAGTGATTGTGTATAATAGGACTTTGGATAGTTGCTGTAACACCCTGCAAAATAAAACGGGTCCGCAGTATCGAGGATATCAGTAACTGAGATATTACCGACTCTGTACACCTGGCCCATATCTGAAGGACACTGTATACATTGGAGGGTATCGGCTATCCTGCGGTCAACATCATTCGTTTTCCAATATACTACTTCTTCATTAACATCAATATCTGAAATGTCATCACAAAATTTCAAACCTGGATGATCGGGATGATGCAAAAGGCAATGGCAATGTTGCACTTTTCTTTTGAAATTTTTTTTAGAGTAAATGTCCAGTCGCATAAGTGATAATATAATTGTCGCATCGTTGCGAGAAACGCCCGTCGGTTTGGTTCCACCCAATTTATTGTTTGTTTTAAAATAATAATGAGTTCCATCAGTTATAAAATTAAATTTTAAGTCAAAAGTTGTTATCAAGTCGTTGTTATGGAAATGGTAGTATTCGAATGGTATACCGAATATTGTTTTTATGAATAAAACTTTGTTTATTAGCCGAGGAACATACACAGTTTTGTAAAACCGAGCTTCATTGATCGTGTTAAAATTCTGCGATACAATGTCTTTCAGTTCGGGGTGTCTAATGCTCTGTAACATGTAATAACAACTAGCGTCGAAAGCATCAGCTAACGTTTGGTCGTAAGTAGTTCCAATATGTTTGTTTTTAAACACTATTTCAGTTTTTATAAACTCCCTTGCGCCATCGCCTTCCACTCGATGCTTCACCCAATGCGGGATGATGTAAGTATCTTCGGTCTCTAGACGCACTTGAATCTCTTTATCACCAGACAAATACATGAAACTATCTCCCTCCACTTCCAAATATATCAATAGAGTGTACAGGGAACACTCCTCCGTCGACCTTTGTACAAACATAGTATCGTAATGGCTATCAAATTTTCCACCATAAAGATATCGGTTCCACTTGAATACATCGTTCAACCGGAAATTGCCTTTCCTAAAGAAACACGTCAGTATGTCTTCGAGTTTCGCTTTTAAATCATTATTACGAAACATCATAACTTTTCCATCACGTTCATTGTCGTTGTTGGGGGGTGTGAATAACCATGTACGAAACATATTCCCCAGGTTCATTGACATCTTATAGTACAATCCACATTCGTCAATAAGAAAATCTTGAGATACGTCAAATTCAATTTTTGTAACACTATATTTCTTTCCACGTCTGCTAACTCTGAATAAATCCTCAGTTTTTAAATCTATTATATTTTCATTAAAATCGTCAAACCCGACAAACCGGTAGTCAAAGAACATGATACTGTAGTCATAGAAATGTAGTGCACCCTCTATCCATCCTTTCAAGAGTTTCATTATTATAAATTTCTTCGTCGGAACGTAGCTTGCCATACAATGTAGCTGGTATCTCTCCCAGTCCACCGTGTCCCGCTCATCGCGGTGGTACATAACGGGAGTCACTTTATCCAGACATCCATCGATGACCTTCTTTAAAGTTTTATTGGTCGGTTTTGCGAGCTGACTGTACATAAATAGGTGTTTTACAGAAGCTTGAACGTACTCATCTTCCTCAATTCGACCCTTATAAAATTCACGTAATCTATAAACAGACAATTTATAGAATTTATTGTCTTTATCTTTCGTCAAAGATAAAACTGGAAAAGCGTCCAATATTTCATTCTCTAAAATATCTTTCGATGAGTCAAAGTATTTCAACATACTTTGCAAATAATAAATATCCAAATCATTTGTTTCCGGGTGGCGCGGTAGCACAAATTCTGCAGGATTACCATTTCGGTTATCAAAATTAATATCACCGTTTTGAACGGAAAAATATATAAATCTATAATTTGTTTGTTCCATTGCACTTAGAAAAATACGAAGCAAGTAAATTAAAACACCATGTGTCAAACCGTCACACAAAGGACGCTACTAACTAGATACCGTTCTGAAGTATGAGTGTTACGATAATTATTACCTACGCCACTTACTGGCCACACATCAGTCATGCTGATTACGGAACAGATATTCAGTCACTCCTACAAACCCGTCGATGGGTTTTTTTTCTCTTTTTACGTCAAAAGATTAACGCATTATCAATTTCAAATAGGTATCGTATCGTAAGATATCGTAAAAGTAAGAATATATTCTTCAAGTGCCATGCGTAATTACGTTAGCATGATCGATAAATACACAAAACCTTACTTGACAACAAATACTCAAAACTTGGTTGTGATGTAATATTCGGCATGTAGGGCAACTATATTACTGTGGCCACAGATTACGTTTATCAAAATGTAAGGAAATCAAATAAGTATCGATACTTGATTAGTATCGATAGTTCTGTTACGATACCAACTCTATAAGTAATCGATACTGCCGTATCTGTACCTTAAACTTAATATATAATATACTAGTGTAATAGAGGAACACAGTGTGCGAGTAAGATTTTGAGCTTTACGGAGAAATCAACTCGCAAGAAAGAGACGCAAGAGAATTGACCGTAGGACTGTTTTCAAACTATTTACTCTCCATTAGTCTCCTGTCAAAAAATAGCTTTTTATTTTATTAATTTATTTTCAATCTTACTGTATTTTATCGGACAAATAAAAGTAAACACGAGCATGTCGTGTTCTCTGTGAGACTGCATAGTCAATTATAACAATAACCCAAACAAAGAGACATTCCACAGGTAAGTACTGATAGTGCAATACCACTTTCACGATGCCTTTTTTCATAGAAGTTGATATTAAAATTACATAAATTAAGATGAATAATATGCAGTAAATACTCCATTTTATGAATAATAACTTAATTTCCATATTTATTTGTAAGATAAAAATATATTGTGTACATGAAAATGACACCATTACGTGTAGGGCTTGCAAAAAATCTATCGATAAGTGGATTGTTTTTAGATAGAAATAAATATATTTTTTTTTGTTTCACCTAGATTTCTTCATACTTTGAGTTTTAGATTTCCGTTACAGTTTATAAACCATAAAGTTAATATACGTAATAGAGGAACACTCATCTCAAAATCGTGTCACCAAAACATAAATGTGCATGTGTGTGAAAAATACACTGATGTGCGTGACTTTTAGTGATGTCAAATTCACGTCGATGCATTGACATGAATGTTGACTATTCTATCACAGGGTTTTTTTGCTATATTTAATTCGTTCTCTTAATTAATTATCACATGTTAAATTCATAACACCATGCTAATCCTAGTAACTTCTCTTTACTTCGCTTCTTCTAAACTTAACATTATTTGACAGAATAAACACAAAACGTGATTAAACGGTACTAAAGAAAACAATAATAATAATGCTTATTGGTTTTAATTAATTCTTTGATGTAAATCAATATAACTTATTGCCCTCAGAAAGGAAATAGCCAACAAATTTTGGAGGTATAGATTCTTCATGAACATGTCAGTGATTTAGTAGGACAAACTAGTAGCCCTTAAAATGTTTACTGTAAACTTTGTGAGGAACCCTATCTATCTGGTTCAACATTCGAATCCATTTTTCTTTTTGAACTGCATTTACAGAAAACCTTGAAGAAATAAAATTTGTCAATAAATGTGAAATCACATTTATTTTCATATTATAATAATAACAAATATAAAATTCGCCAAATTTTATCAATTTAAGGAGCTAATACTATTCAAAAGCCAAAGATGCACCTTTATATCAGTCTATCTACTTTCTTTCCAATGTGTTTACAAGCTGTAACCGAAACTAGAAGGGTAAAACATGAACAAATCTAAGTAAAACAAAAAATATTTATTTATACCTATTTAAAAATTATCCACTTATCGATAGATTTTTTGCAAGTCCTACACAAAACGGTATCATTTTCACGTATACAATATCTTTTTATCTTACACATAATTATGAAAAATAAGTTATTATTCATAAAATGGAGTATTTATTGCGTGTTACTAATTTTAATTTATATAATTTTAAGATCAACTTTTATGGAAATAAGCATCGTGAAAGTAGTATTGCCCTACCAGTACTTACCTGTGTATTGCCTCTTTGTTTGGGTTGTTGTTATAAGTAACCCTACAATTTAATACTGAACACGATACCATTATGTTTACTATTTTTAGTCTGATAAAATATACAAAGATTGAAGTGAAAACTTTTTTGACAGGAGAGTAATGGAGAGTAAATAGTTTGAACACAGTTCTACGGTAAATTTTTTTGCATCTCTTTCTCGCAAGTAGGATTTGGTGTAAATTTTGCTCGAAATCTCATTCGCACACTGTGTTCCTCTATTACTAGTCTATTAACTTTATGTTATAAACACATTGGACAATTAGTAGATTAAACTGTTATAAAAGTGCATATTTGGCTTTTGAATAGTATTAGCTCCTTAGATTGATAAAATCTGTTATTATTATGATATAACAATATCCGGGAAATGTCATATCATATTTATTGACAAATGTTACTACTTCAAGGTTTCTTGTAAATGCAGTTCAAAAAGAAAAATGAATTCGAATGTTGAACCAGATAGGTAGGGTTCTTCACAGTTTACAGTAGACATTTTAAGGGCAAATATTTATTACGAAATCACTGAAATGTTAATGAAGAATCTATACCTACAAAATTTGTTGGTTAGTTCACTACTGATGGCAACAAGTTATATCGATTTACATCAAAGAATTAATTAAAACCAATAAGCATTATTATTATTGTTTTCTTTAGTACCGTTTAATCACGTTTGGTTTTATTTCAATCAGTTTACAAATAAAAAGATATGTTAATATACAAAATCCTGTCAAATAAGGTTAAGCTTAGAAGAAGCGAAGTAAAGAGAAGTTACTAGGATTAGCATGGTATTATTCATTTAACATGTAATAAAGATTAAGATGTTAACATTAAGAGAACGAATTAAATATAGCAAAAAATCTGTGATGGAATAGTTTGAAATTCATGTTGATAATGCATGGACGTGAATTTGACCTCACTAAAAGTCACTCACATCAGTGTATTTTTCACACCATGCACATTTAGTTTTGGTGAGGCAATTTTGAGAGGAGTGTTCGTGAACTTTATGATTGTACACAGTAGGTATCAAAACTTACTTCGATACTAGATACTCGATACCATGAGGTAACCATACTTATAATTCGATTTTAGTAATTACGTCGATACCTTTAAGAATGAAGAATGCAATTTGAAATTGTAAGTGTAGTAGAATGTCAATTTCTGTCATCGTCAGGGCATGTATAACTGAATAAGATCACGACGTAATTTGATATTTAACTGAGCAGACATAACACATTTTCATTGTCACTTTAGTGATCTCCAATAAGATAACTAAGTTCATAATATGTCCTTTAGTAGCGATGTTATGAATGTGATATTCGGATCTGGATATATGGATAATATTTTACCGGTTTTGGTGACGGTTGGAAAAGAATAATTGCCTTAAAAATGTAATAATAAAAGCTGTCTAAAATTGAGAGCGACTCGGCTAGTATACTCGGCCGGCGAAAAGGTGGTATGACGTGTTTAATTTCAACTCTGCCCTATCCGAAATTCTTCGAAACTTTTTTATCGGATTCGGTTACGGATATATTTTTATTTCGGATATCGGATAGCTTCGATTATGGTAACGGAGCTCCATAACATCCCTATTATTGAGTTTATGGTTTATACATAAAACTGTATTTAACTTTTATTTTTTTCTAGCAAAATTAGGTAATTTTTTACGCTCTTCTGTTTTAGAAATTCCCAAACCTCCCACATGAAATCGATGACTTGATTAAATATCAAACAATAAATTTATCAAAATTAAATTTTATCAGAAGATTTTACCTATTGAACACGGCGGTCTCGGAATACGAAAAGATACTTGTGTTTCGCTACCGGCTTTCTCATGTTGAGGTCATAACACTTCAATACTCCAATAGGTACTCGTAGGTAAAATATAACACCCGATGGTGAAGATTAGGATGTTGCGTGCTTGGAGGATGCCAATGGGGAATATAAATTGCAAGGACCTTGGGATGAATTGCTTTGCAAGCAATCTTTATATAGATTATAAAGTGATAAATCTGAAATTAACTGGACCATACTGAAGGCTGTTATAAATTGGGCGTCTACTCAGGGGCTACATGCCCTTCCATCAACTCCCATTGCTGTCCTTCATCTGGGTGTTCATTCGTGCCTCACAAATGCTCTTGCGGTGCTAACATCGATGTCTTGGAACAACACGGTCTTTCTTGCGAAGAAGCGCCGGTCGCTTCTTTCGTCACGTCGCGCGCCACTTTGAATGACATTATACGTCGGTATTTTGGAGCCAAATGGAATATTTCGAAACGATGTGTCCTGGAGTATGGGACGGTCACGGGCGTGGCACACGACTTGTATTGTTACGCTAGCACCGTCCCAACGTCATGCTACCACAGTCAAGGCTGGCGCTGCAGCAGAAACTACAGAAGACAAACACATCAAAAGTATGACAGTTTGGCTTCTGAATATTTCTTTATAGCTTTATTATCTTTTCAGAACAATAAATAATATGCTGAAAGATAAGATATACAACCGGAAAGTTGGAAGCTTTCTCGCCAGCGTATGAGCCTTGCATATACAGCGAGGAAATGCTCTGCCAGCACTGAGTGTTGGAACACAGGAGCCTAGTTATGTATGCTTATTAAAATCAATTATTCTATTTTAGTCTAACTTTATTTTAATAATTTGCAAGTTAAAACCATTTACATTGATTATTACAATAAAAAGCAAATTTTACACCCGATTAGTTGATATCGTAGATAATATTATTATTTTTAAGTCGTTCAATAAACACAAACGGTGTACTGCCTCCATTACGAATATGTTTTTTTTTTGTTATTTAATACAAGTAGATGCAATTTTTGTAATTTCTGGGGCATGTACAAAACAAAATAGTTTTTTTTTTTTCAATATTATGTCTCTTGTTAAGAAAAAAATATATCCGAATTCAACTTATTTTTTCGTTGGCATTGATAGTTGGATCGTCCGTAATTGGAAGTTGAAACAAAAAACATATACTTATTAACCGACGTTGGTATAGTCATAGCTGTGTGGTACCTGAGATAATTATAATCTATTTAGATTTGCACTGCGGGCTTCACCTTGATCATATACAATATTATTATCACCCAAAATTTATTTTAATATAGCGAGCATCACATTACCTACGGCCTTAGAACTACACAAGGAATCATTTATACTATGAGTTTTGTTTGAAACAGCCAAATACCTATTATCTGTGGCTGACTGTAGTGATAGCTGGATTTTAATCGATCAAGTACAAGTAGTCTTTACGAATTACAAATTATTGTATATAATGTATGTATATATATGAAAAGCCCGGCGGTCATACGAAACGACCGCTGTTCTAGATATTATAAATTGTTGTATGAATTAAAAATATTTCAATATTGTTAAATACCATGATAATTTAATTAAAACAATGATAACTGCAAGTGTGGTGTCAGTGTACATGGACTATTTGAACGCCGTGGCAACTTCACCCCATCGGCTGGTACAGTTACGCAAGCAACCAATAAGCTATCGGCGACAGACAGGCACTAGGGTCGCATATAATAAAGATATATATTTTTTTGACTTATTAAAGTTAATATTTCACTACTATATTTACAATGTATTTATGTGCAAAGGAAAAAACATCAAAACATACACATCAGTGACTACATAGTATTTAAAAAATCGTTTATTTTATAAATTTTCAGTAGTTTTATCGTGATCGGCGCACAATGTTCATTATACAGATAGTTGATGTTACCTCCACATGTTATCCTACAATAATGTAGTACAGGAGTTTAAGTTCAGAAGTTTATTAAAACTAAATCTATTCACTGTTAACGTAAAGTGTTTGAAGACGTTTGTTCCGGCCAAAGAGAATTTCGACTTCAAAAACCGGAATGGATGTAGAAAGAACGTTTATTTCTTGACAATTTTTGCGTTTATAATTAGTTGCGTAGCGTATATCACGGCGAAATTTTGAAAGTGCGTAGTCATCGAGCGAGAGAGGTGTCCAGTGGGGGTTCGGCGATCGCCTATTGGTTGAGTTGCTATCGGCTGGACGGTAGTGGTGGACGACTCTACAGTGTAATGTAATTTTTTTGTACATAGACACTCTACGGCTGATGGTTACTGCTCCGACATGCCCACGGCCTTGGAAGAACTGACTTCCAACGATGATGAAGAGTCTAAAAAAGGACAGATTTTAGAGAACGAGCGCCGTATGATTCCCGAAGACGTTTAAATATCGGCTATTCTGCTGATCCCGTCAGGTACAGGAATGGTTGCTATAATACGTCCTAGCTTCCATTTAAGTGGTATGGCATTGTCCTCCTTAATGACTACCAGAGTATTAGACTTCAGCTCAGCTTGATGTTGTCTCCATTTTCATCTGGTCTGTAGTTCGGAGATGTACTCCTGTGCCCATCTTACCTAGAAATGTTGGCGAATTTGTTCCACTCGTTGGAATCTATCGAGCCTCAACGTAGGGACGTCAGTAAAGGCGGCGGTTACTGGCGCTGTCAAAGGCCGGCCAATCAAGAAATGTGCAGGACTTAAAGGAAGGTAATCTTGAGGATCTGTGGAGAGAGGACTTAAAGGGCAGGAGTTGAGAATAGCCTCTATTTGCGCTAACGCTGTACTAAACCCCTCAAAGGTCAAATGCGCGTTACCTAGTGATCGTAATAAATGGTGTTTACTTGATTTGACCCCAGCTTCCCAAAGGCCACCGAAATGAGGAGAGTATGGTGGGATGAATGTGAATTTAATGTTTTGACTAATTGGAAATTTAATAATGGCTGTAGAACATTTAGATAGAAACTTCGCAAACTTATTCATAAGACCTATGAAATTCCGACCGTTCTCAGAAAATACTTCCATCGGTTTGCCACGACGTGAAATATTTAGCGCCAACAAATATGCGTCTGCAGAGAGGTCACTGACCAGCTCCAGATGTACAGCTCAAGTTACAAGACAGATAAACAAATATAACTTTTCACAAGTCTTGAGCAAGGCCTTACCTTTGCGGTTCAAAATGAAAACGGGCCCTGCGTAATCAACACCACGACGTAAAAAAGGTGTGTGTTCTCGGGAGTAAAATAAAGATTTGGTTTTTCGAACTGATGTACTCCACAAAACAACACTTTGAATTCACAAGATTTTATAAATTAAACAGAAGGTTATATTATATGATGTTGTTAACTCAAAGGCCGTTTGCGAATGAATTTTTTAAACATGGCGCACTCCGTTCGGCCATTCTCGGCCGTCTTCGGGCTCGCTCGTCGATTAGGCGCGAACACCTTGCGAACTACCTCATTGGTAGCGTAAGAGGCGATTGAATCACTGTTATCAATAGATTGTAAGAATTGACCAATATCTTTGCTTGCGCCCACAAAATTACTACCATTGTCACAGTAAATTTCGGTAGGTTTTCCTCTGCGAGAGATAAATCGTTTTAAGCATAAAAGGAAGCCATCAGCGCTGAGATTAGATGCAAGTTCTAAGTGCACAGCTCTAGTTGAAAGACAAATAAACAGACATAAGTAACCTTTAATTATCTTACACCCGCGACCAACACGGTCTCGAATAGGAAAAGGGCCCGCAAAATATACGCCTGAAATTTGGAAAGGTAAGTTAGGAGTCACTCTAGGCGTAGGTAAGTTACCCATTATTGGATTTATTGTATTAGCTTTCAATATTCTACATAACTTGCAATTATTCACTGTGTTTCTAGCTAGACGTCGGCCTGCAATAGGCCAGTAATTTTGTCGTACATTATTTAACAATAACAATGGGCCACTATGCATAAGTTTTTTATGTTCGTGTGAAAATAATAATTTAGTAAATGTGTGATTCGAATCTAATAAAATTGGGTGCTTTTTATTGTACATTTCAAGAGAATTTTGAATACGTCCCCCTACGCTCAAAATGCCATCGTCGTCTATGAATGGTCGCAGCGAGAGTAAACGTGAGCGAGAAGGTAAGCATTAGTAATTTAATTTCAAATTCAAAGCTTTCTCGTTGATGCCCTTTTATTAAATATTTAAGTGAGTCTTTAAGTTCATCAACAGTTAAATGACCTATATATTTTGAGTTAGGATGCCTAGTGTTATTTATGAATCTTAATAAGTAACTTAAACTTCTGTGTAGTGTAGAAAATTTATAAAATCTATCAAAATTTATAACTTTATTTGCATGTATAGTTGTAGTGTTTGTATTAGTAGATTTTCTTGCAAGTGTAGAAATTATTTTTGTGTTGTTAATACAAGTTTTTTCCTCAGCTAAACGATCTATGACTTTTAAATTACTTGGCCACTCTGTTCCATCCTTTAATAAAAATTGTGGCCCTTGCCACCACAAGGTAGTATTTTGAAGTTCTTTAGGATCTAGGCCATGAGAAGCAAGATCAGCAGGATTCTGCATACCTCGTACATGTCTCCAGACACCAGAGCAAGTTAATTCTTGAATCCTTGCAACTCGGTTTGCTACAAAAGTCTTAAGATCACGAGAATGTGACGACAACCAACCAAGAACTACTGACGAGTCAGTCCAATAGTATATTTTTGGAGGTTTTGGAAGTCGTAATGCCTTAAAATGATGAAGTCAAACGAGACGCAAGTAATGCATCACAAAGTTCTAATTTAGGTATTGTTTGCATTTTAAGAGGAGATACCTTTGTTTTAGCACAAAGAAGATTGACTGTAATATTTCCTGAAGTGTCCTTTGATCGCAAATAAATATATGAAGCATAAGCCTCGACAGAAGCATCATAAAATGCATGAAGTTCGATAGATTCTGGATGATCACTGAGTGTGTATCTAGGAATCTGAAGTGCAAAATTTTCTAAACCAGAAATAAAATTAAACCACCTATTTGCAATATCAGATGGAATGGGATCATCCCAATCTAATTTTAAAACCCATAATTTCTGAAGTATGATTTCTGGTATTATAGTACAAACACTCAGTAAGCCAAGCGGATCAAATAATTTAGCCGAATTTGATAGAATTGATCGCTTTGTTGATAAGAACTACGTTCGATGTTAGTTGGAAATTTTAAGGTGTCAGCGACTGGATCCCATTTAAAGCCCAGTACGCTGGATTGCGAACTTAAATCCAAGTCCGTAGATGTACAAAGATTCGGGACATGTTGAAAGATATACGGTACATTAGTTCGAAATTTCCGTAAAGAAAAACATGCAGATTTTAATATTTTTGTAACAGTGTTTATAATGTAAAGAAGTTCCTGATCAGAATGACTATCAGATAGAAAATCATCAACATAGAAATTGTTTTTAATTATTTGAGCTACCTTTCCATCGGTGCAGTCTTTAGATAATTGCAATAAACACCTAGTGCTAAGAAAGGGAGCTGATGCCGTACCATATGTAACTGTATTTAATTTAAATGTTTTAATATTCATGTTATCATTATCACGCCACCAAATCATTTGAAGATAACGTTGTTCAGGTTTTATTAGAATTTGTCTATACATTTTCTCAATATCAGCGGATACGGCATACTTATGTTGTCGGAATCTTAATAATATGGAAAATAAATCGTTTTGTACAACCGGATCTACACACTGTATATCATTGAGTGAGATGTTGTTTGAAGTTTTTGCTGAAGCATCAAAAACTACTCTTACTTTAGTTGTTTCGCTACTCTCCTTTGTTACTGCATGATGCGGCAAGAAACAACCATGACCATTTAGAACTGCAACTTCGGACATGTGTTCTAATTGTACGTATTCTTGCATAAATTTATTATATTGTACACGTAAGTCTGAATTTTTTTTTAATTTTTTCTCATTATGAATTAATCTTTTTTTTGCAACATGATAGGAATCGCCTAATACACCAGGTGATTATCAAAGAGGAATTTGTACGCAAAATCTACCATTATTGTCTCGATAAGTGGTATCATTAAATAGTTTTTCGCAATAATTATCATTGAAAGAAGGACTAGTTTCTGTGGGTATTTCTTCAAGTTCCCAAAATTTTGAAAGCTGCTGTTCTATTTCTTTACTAAAGTTACAACTAATTTTACCTGATGCATTGCTATAATTCCCCCCTATAGGGCCAGCGACTATCCAACCTAGTTGTGTTTCTTGTAATATAGGTTGATGAAGACCCGGTTTAAACCTAGAAGAACAAAGTAAATCCCAAAAGACATCGGCCCCAAGAAGCATATCAATTTCAGAAGAATAATAGAAGGTGGGGTCCGCTAACTGGATGTGATCAGGTATATCTAAATGTTCAGTGTTAATATTGACTTGAGGCAGCCTATCAGTAATTAACGGAATGATGTAACATTTGACAGGCATGTTGAAAGAATTATATGATGAACGTATCACAACATTGCAATGTTCAGTGATGTTAATGATGGAGTTGTTTAAACCGAATACACAACGAATATGATTATGTATTTTAGGTAAACCAATCTTAGCATGCGCAGCTTCGGTCATAAAAGAAGATTGGCTTCCATTATCCAATAAAGCTCTTAATGTAAATGATTTGTTGTTATTAATTACTTTTACCAAAGCCGTTGATAAAAGAGCCTGATTTGAGGATACAGAAGACATACTAACAACACAAGAAGAATCCCGAACATTTGTAAGTTCAGATGGAGAAGAGGAAGCAGGTAAGCTAGTATGCTTTGGAACAATAACATTACCCGTTGGTAATGATGTGGAAACCTTTTGGCCAATTTGTGATGACGTAGATGATGTGGATGGTTGTGGTTGTCTTTCTGATTGTGGTGATGTGTAATGAAGAGAAAACTGTTTATGTAAGATTTAATTATGTTTCCTTTTACAAATGCGGCATCCACCAAGCCGACATTGAGAAGCTCGATGACCTCTACGCAGACAGTTGCTACATATTTGCCACTCATAAACTTTAGCGATCCTGTCATCAACGGGTAGTGATTTAAATTTTGAACACTCATAAAGTCTATGATTTTGTTTACAGGCTAGACAATTATTATTATAATTAGCTGAATGTGATGATGATGGCGAAGAGACTATAAACGATTTTGATTTGATGAAATTATGACGTTTTTCATGGTTATTGGTTTTACTGGCATTAATTGTTTCTAAAACTGAAGCACGCTGACGAAGGAAGTCAAAAAAGTCGGCTAACGTTGCGCTTTCCCGAGTGCTCCTAAACTCCTCCCATTTTCTAGCTGTTACAGAATCAAGTTTTGCAATGGCCATGTATATTATAAGAGAATCCCAATAATCCGTATGCTCTCCCAAAGAATTAAGTGCATTTAAATTCTTAGAAATCGTATCAATTAAATTACGTAAACATTTTTCAGATTCTTTAGATATAGGTTCAATAGAAAATAAATCTTTGATGTGTTCATTAATCAAAAGTATTTTATTATTATAGCTATCACAGAGGAGAGACCACGCGATTGCATAATTCGCAGATGAAATTGTAACAGATTCAATCACTGCACTCGCAGACCCTTCCAAATAAGATTTTAAATAATGGAATTTACTAATGTCGTCGATGGTATCATTGTTATGAATTAATGATAAATACATGTCTCTAAATTGTAGCCATTTACTCGGATCACCGTTGAAAGGAGGAATTTTCAAAGGTGGTAATTTCAAATTAATATTATTTTTTGAATGGCCAGAGCCACTCACCGATACAGACGCAGATTCGTGTTTAGAAGGATTTTCAAAAGGCTGTAATAACTCTTGCGCTCTTGCTATCAAACTATAAAATCTATTTTCAAATTCCTCTCTTTCTTTCATTTGTAACTCTTCATCTTTATCTAATGATTATATTTTAAATTGTATATCTTCAAAAATATACGATAGATCTTGAAATTTGTTCAACCGCAAATTCAATTCGTTACATTGACTTTTATTTAATTTACTATCTAAAAGAGGCGTTAAGTATCTTTCGAAAAGTGTTATGCGTGTTTTAACACGTCCTCTTTGGGCAATAAGTTCCTTTAATTCGGTCATTATGTAGGCGCAAACAATAGAACGCGATTAGAAAAATTAATGCACAATTTTTTACAAAAATGACTCGACCAACCTCGAACCCCCGTACAAACCGGGCGACTGTTACAGTCGAACGCCACGCAGCCACCGGCCGCAGCGCCGCGTCACGTTACGATACTCGTCGAACGATATGGAGCGCGCGCCACGCACGACGCGATGCGAACGAAATTCTCACCGCTTCACTCCCGGATACCTGAAATTGGTCGGCGAAATATGCCTAAATAACCGATAGATATTGTTTGCAAGTTATTAAGTTTGTAAGGGAATTTTAAAGTAATAAGAAGGTAAAAAAATCTTAGATGTAAAATGGAGAAATAGGTATTTTATTGGCTTTTTCATGAAATATGATGAAATCTAGTTGAATATGTACGAATTATAATGAAATATCTTGTATATTGATACGAATTAATATATTTGATTAATATATTTGATAGAAAAATTAAATTTGTAATACAATTTTTACGATGTTAAAATATGTGGGTAAGTTAAAAAACTGACGCGTTCGAGAATGTTATCGACGTAAATTACTACAAAACAAAGCAATATTGATATAAAGGATATGAAATAGATAGGAGTGGGCTGTACTTCCCTCGGTTTTGGATTGTTGCACCTTCTCCTGCGGGATATCGCCTTCCAAAGATGTAACGATGAACTTATGATAAATGCCGTGTAGTACGTCCGTTCTCAGATCACGTCGGGGTCACCAAATTATGTGTGTTCTCGGGAGTAAAATAAGGATTTGGTTTTTCGAACTGATGTACTCCACAAAAAAACACTTTGAATTCACAAGATTTTATAAATTAAACAGAAGGTTATATTGTATGATGTTGTTAACTCAAAGGCCGTTTGCGAATGAATTTTTTAAACATGGCGCACTCCGTTCGGCCATTCTCGGCCGTCTTCGGGCTCGCTCGTCGATTAGGCGCGAACAAAAGGAAATAAAGGTGTTATTCTTTCTTGTGGCAGATTACCCATAATTGGAGCTAGTGTTTTGCCTTTGAATCGCCGACAGGTGACACAGTTGTGTACCACTTGCCTAGCGAGATTCCTGCCTCCTATCGGCCTGTAAAATTCACGAATATTATACAAAAGCGCTTGTGGACCTGCGTGCTGCAATTGCTTGTGTTCGTAGCGGAATAACAATATTGAAAACCAGTGCTTGGAAGAAATTAAAATAGGATGTTTCTTATCAAAAGAGAAATTAGGTGAGTTTTTTAAACGTCCTCTTACTCGTAAATTTTTTTTATCGTCTACAAATAAATTTAGGTTAGATAAATTATGTTTGTGCTTCAACTCATTTTTATTTATGATTAATTGATATTCTGTTGCAAATGATTCTAATTGAGATAAACGTATAAGTATTGTACCTGCGTTTCTTAATTCGTCTAGAGGTAGATGATCAGTGTAGCGAATATTTTTACGTCGAGTATTATTAATAAAGCGTAATACGTAGACAGCAGCACGTCTCATGCGATTGAATTGCGAAAAACGAATGAAAGGAAATAATGTATCAGTAGAATTCGCATCTAATAATAATGAATTAATCGCGTTCGGTTTTATTTGAGGCAAACACCCAGCTGACACTTTAGAACACTCTCTGTAAATGTTACTATCGAAATAAAAATCATGAAGGAATGCCGGCCCTTCCCACCAGAAAGTAAAAGATGCAAGATCTTTCAACGGGATTCCTCGCGAAACCAAGTCAGCTGGATTTTCCTTACCCTTGTCATGACGCCAGGCCGAATTCTTCGTTAATTCGTGGATTTATACAACCCTATTCTGAACGAAAGTTTTCAATGAATGAGTTATGCGTAACCAACTTAATACGATTGTAGAATCACACGAAAATATTACATTACGGAATTGCCAACGAAGCGACTCACGCACCTTTTCATGCAGTCTTGCTCCAAGGAATGCACCACATAACTCTAGCCTTGGAATGCTTACCGGTTTCAAAGTTGCGACTTTACTTTTTGGACATAATAATTTGCATGAGACTGTATGATCAGCGTTAATCGTTCGTACATAGATACACGCACCATACGCCGACTCCGATGCGTCTGTAAAGATGTGCAGTTCAACATAAATAGGATTTGCTTCACACATGTCGCAGTATATGTACGTATTTGATTAAGTAGAGGCAGAGCGCTAGCAAACTGATACCAGGATTGCTTAACGTCATTCGGCACCTCATCATCAAAGTTTAATTTTAATAACCACAGCCTTTGTAACAGTACTTAAGCGGTTATGATAACAGGACTTAATAATCCCAGCGGATCAAATATTTGTGATATAACCGACATAATATTCGTTTGGTAATTTTTTGAGAAGTGAATTCAAAATGCGTATCAAAATAAAATTCACCGCTTAAATTATACCAACCTAGCCCAAGTTTTAGCATTGACGTTTTCTCCAATAGATAGTGTTTTTGACGATGTTGCGGAACCTAAACACTTTGTGTCCGTAAGTTTAAAATTAAACAACCACTTGCTTAGTAGGAAACAAGCAGATAGTATCAGCCAACAAACAAACCGCCAGACAGGTAATATTGTTAATAAAAATATATAAGATATTTTTATTGTTAATTTCAATTGTCAACTCTTTGTGACTACTCAACAAACGTGCAGATGGGGCATCAGATGGACAGTGGTCATTCTCTCTCTTGGACATCAATAACATCAAGGGCATAATAATGCGTTGAAAAGGAATAGAGGGACTTGCATTATTACCGCCTCTCCCACACTACGACTGAAACACGCATGAAACATTTCATGGTCAATTTTAAAAGGAAGGTGATGCTAGCCAGGTGGGCTACATATCTTACCACCATGCAAGTATCATGGAGATTAATATGGCTGATACAGAGCCTAATGGCCTCCAACAGGAGAGACCATTTGCTATAGCCTCATCTATTGTTCAATTGAGCTCACTTCAAACCGAAATGGTTGGCTTGGACTACAAGATAGAAGGAGCCCCTTAGACCCCATTCGTTAAATCTTTAACATTTAACAATTTTAATAAAAATCTATCAAGAAATCATGATATATGAAGTATTTTGAACACTTTATATTAACACAGTAATTTTTGGATTAAAGCTTTAAATTGATTTTGTAACATTAAATTTACGTACACACCAGTTTTAATATAAATTATACAATAAATTTCTCATTTTGTACATTTTAATTAAATACAAGAGTACAGATAACTAGCTCAATCATCACATTCAGATACAGATATAATTAAATTTTAACTTAGTTATATTGGGAACCTTAACCTTAGGGCTCAGGACCGATCAGAGTGGCGCAAGTTAGGGGAGGCCTATGTCCAGCAGTGGACCTCCAAAGGCCGATGGATGGATGGATGATATTGGGAACCAAATATAATTATAAATTATGTTTTGAAATTTACAGGAGTATGTAGAATTCGCTACAAGAAGACATTGTTCTCTACAGGAGAGGAAGCTTTATATAACAAACTCATTGCTGCATGAATTAAAACATCAAAATGAAAAAATAGAAAGCATGTACTGAATAGTAAGATGGTAAAAAAAATTACAATGGATCCTAACTTATTGAAAATAATGGAAAACTGTACAAGCACCGTGAAAATACACGAGTATTTTCACGAGCAAATGCAATGGCGTGAAAGTAGAATAGGGCGAAAAGATGTACATAGATTTCTAAGGATTTATTTTATTTTACCACTCCAACAGATTTTTTTTATATGAATACATAGAAGTTATATTAAACCTGGCATAAATAGAAATATTTCTTCAATGTATTCAATGAAATTTACTTCATAAAAAATGAAGAAGAACCAAAAAATAATATTAGTTGATGGAAATCAAATTATTACCCTTATCATTATTGCGACCAGCCACATCTTCTTAAAGGAATAAGGAACTACCTAATATGTTTAGGAATGCTACAAATGTTTAGTAACTTGCTTTATTGATTTGTGGAAGTCTTCATGTATATTATTTCTGCTCATACCCGCATAATACTAACATTTATTTTATTTATATAAAATAAAATCGCTAATCGTACGTGTTTATTGTAATATTATGTGTACAATAAATTTGTATTGTATAATAAGGCAGTCATTATTCCCGTACATAAACACAAGTGGAACAATTTAATATGTAAAAACCTGAAGTATATTTTAAATGAGAGTAAAAATCGGCAGTTAACGTGATACTAATATTTAATAATAAGATCGTAACTTTGCTTTGAATAAAGATACTTGATGTAGCCACATTCAAGTCTCTAAAATTGCAGATTCCATTGCAGTTACATAACCGTAGATCCAGTTAAATAAATATTCATATTTAAAATATAAAAGAATGCCATGTGAATGTATTGTGTGTGTACATTATATTGCTTGTAATGTTGTAATCAATCTAAAAACTAAACAGTTCTAAACTCCGATAATAATAATCATAATTTACAAAAGAAGGAAAAGCAAGCAGAGTAGTAGTAGTTTAATTAAAATATATTTTTATTTAATTTTTTATTTCATTATTTAATTATTTAATTTTCATTCTAAGAAAAAAGATATTCTATGTTGTTTTATTTTAAAACAAAACAAACAAAAAACATGTTTTATTTTATTTTGATATTTAATTAAATTCAAAAAGTTAATTTGTGCTGTTTTAATGTTATTGGTAATATATTTTTATTACATTTTTTGTTTAATTTCATTCTAAGCAAAAATATTTATTTATGTTGGTTAATCGTTATGTTGTTTTAATTTTATTGTCAATAAATGATTTTCGATATCTATTTCCTGTTTTTTAATTGTAGTCGTTGCATGGTGGATTGCGATGTTATGTATCAAAAGTAACGAGTAACGTAGCGATACGATAGTAACGAGTACTAATTGTTATAGTAACGATTGAATTATTAGGTATATTTTATAATAATTAAAGAAGATTTGAAAACTTTTATTGAAAACCATAGTTCACAATACCACAGACTATATCTGCCTTATAGAACAACGATTACATTCGGGTACGTTTTTTTTCGTTACTTTTGCTCCTCCAATACTAACGTAATAGACCGTGCCTTCTTAAACGATGGGTCGCGACCCTAGACGGGGTCGCGTAGCAAAATTCTGGGGTCGCGAGAGATTTTAAAGTCAAATATATACGAGCGAACTTAGACGGTCAGAATTCCCTTTTATTTATGTTATTGCAAAAAATGCAATTGTGATGAAAAATAGAGCTATAATTTTTGTGCAATTTTTAATTTTAGATTTTAGCGTTTCTAAACGAATTGTAAAACTATATTTCCATACGTAAATGTTTATTGTTACCTAAAAAGTAATCATCAAAAAATATTTATTTATCGTTCTTTTATATTTATACGGGGTCGCCAGGAAATTCGTAATCATAAATGGGGTCGTGAATGAAAAAAGTTTAAGAAACCCTGTAATAGATGAACACTCATCTCATTGTCGATGTCGCGTCACTAAAACCCTCAATGTGCATGTGTGTGACAATGACAACTGTGTGAGTGACTTGTAGCGATGTCAAATTCAACACCACGCACTTTCGACATGAATGTCGACTATTCCGTCGCAGGTGTTTGTTATATTTTAGATATTCGATTATTTAATTCGTATTTATTACATATTACATTAAATAATACCATGCTAATTCTAGTAACTTCTCTTTACTTCCCTTCGTCTACTCTTAATCTTATTGGACGGGATTCTTCATATCAAGCTGTCAGTGATTTCGTAGAATGAAATAGTTGCCCTTAAAATGTCTACAGTAAACTTTGTGAGGAACCCTACCTATCTGGTTCAACATTCGTATCTATTTTTCTTTTAGTACTGCATTTACAGGAAACCTTGAACTAGTAAAATTAGTCAATAAATATGATATCATATTCGTTGGATATTGTCATATCATAACAATAACAGACATAAAATTCGCAAAATTTTATCAATCAAAGTAGCTAATACTATTCAGAAGCCAAAGATGCACCTTTATAACTGTCCAATGTGTTTACAAGCTTTAACTGAAAGTAAAACGGGTAAATATGAACAAATCTAAGTAAAACAAAAAATATGTATTTATACCTATTTAAAAGTTATCCACTTGTCAATAGATTTTGTGCAAGCCCTATAGGAAACGGTATCATTTTCACGTACGCAATATATTTTTATCTTACACATAATTATGGAAAATTGGTTATTATTCATAAAATGTAACATGTTATTAATAATAACATAACATAACAACAAACAACAAAATAACATAATAACATAACATTTATATAATTTTAAGAAATCATTTTTATCATCTTCTATGAAAAATAAGTATCGTGAAAGCAGTATTGCACTATCACTACAGCAGACCTGTGGAATGTCTCTTTGTTTGGGTTATTGTTATAATTGACTATGCAGTCTCACAGAGAACACGACATCCTCGTGTTTATTTTTATTTGCCCGTTAAAATACAGTAAGATTGAAAAGAAATTAATAAAATAACACAGAGCTATTTTTCGACAGGTGACTAATGGAGTAAATAGTTTGAAAACAGTCCTACGGCCAATTCTCTTGCATCTCTTTCTCACGAGTATGTTTTTACGTAAAGCTGGAAATCTCACTCGCACACTGTGTTCCTCTATTACGCTTTCTAGTATATTGATGATTCAGCATGACTCACGTGCGGTGCGGGCATCGGTAATAATTATCGTAACACTCGTACTTCAGAACAGTATCTAGTTAGTAGTAGCGTCGTTTGTGGACGGTTTGACACATTGTGTATGTGTTTCAAAGTGCAATGGAACAAACAAATTATAGATTTATATATTTTTCCGTTCAAAACGGTGATATTAATTTTGATAACCGAAATGGTAATCCTGCAGAATTTGTGCTACCGCGCCACCCGGAAACAAATGATTTGGATATTTATTATTTGCAAAGTATGTTCAAATACTTTGACTCATCGAAAGATATTTTAGAGAATGAAATATTGGACGCTTTTCCAGTTTTATCTTTGACGAAAGATAAAGACAATAAATTCTATAAATTGTCTGTTTATAGAATACGTGAATTTTATAAGGGTCGAATTGAGGAAGATGAGTACGTTCAAGCTTCTGTAAAACACCTATTTATGTACAGTCAGCTCGCAAAACCGACCAATAAAACTTTGAAGAAGGTCATCGATGGATGTCTGGATAAAGTGACTCCCGTTATGTACCACCGCGATGAGCGGGACACGGTGGACTGGGAGAGATACCAGCTACATTGTATGGCAAGCTACGTTCCAACGAAGAAATTTAAAATACTGAAACTGTTGAGAGGATGGATAGGGGGTGCACTACATTTCTATGACTACAGTATCATGTTCTTTGACTACCGGTTTGTCGGGTTTGACGATTTTAATGAAAATATAATAGATATACAAACTGAGAATTTATTCCGTATTCGGTATCATAAAATGATAAACTATACTCCATTTTACGCACCCCGTAAATTTTCATTTGACGAATATAGATTGTACTATAAGATGAAATTGACATTTAATAATATTTTTCGTAAATGGCTATTCACACAACCAAACAACGACAATGAACGTGATGGAAAAGTTATGATGTTTCGTAATAATGATTTAAAAGCGAATCTCGAAGAGATCCTGGCGACGTGTTTCTTTAGGAAAGGCAATTTCCGGTTGAACGATGTATTCAAGTGGAACCGATATCTTTATGGTGGCAAATTTGATAGCCATTACGATACTATGTTTGTACAAAGGTCGACGGAGGAGTGTTCCCTGTACACTCTATTGATGTATTTGGAAGTGGAGGGAGATTGCTTTATGTATTTGTCTGGTGATAAAGAGATTCTAGTGCGTTTAGAGAGCAACGATGTTTACATCATCCCGCATTGGGTGAAGCATCGAGTGGAAGGCGATGGCGCAAGGGAGTTTATAAAAACTGAAATAGTGTTTAAAAACAAACATATTGGAACTACTTACGACCAAATGTTAGCTGATGCTTTCGACGCTAGTTGTTATTACATGTTACAGAGCATTAGACACCCCGAACTGAAAGACATTGTGTCGCAGAATTTTAACACGATCAATGAAGCTCGGTTTTACAAAGCTTATATGTTTCTCGGGTAACAAAAAAAGTTTTCTTCGTAAAAACAATATTCGGTATACCATTCGAATACTACCATTTCCATAACCACGACTTTTTTTTTTATAAATAAACGTTGACACACTCACACCCCCGCACTAGGATTCCCTGTGTTGCGGGTGGCATGGACATACACAATTATCACATCACAAACACCCATGACCCGAGAACAAACATTTATCTGTCACATAAATGTCTGCTCCGGCCGGGAATCGAACCCGGGACCCCACGCTCGGCAGGCAGGGTCACTACCAACTGGGCTATGGGGTCGTCAAACTTGATCACAACTGTTGATTTAAAATTTAATTTTATAACTGATGGAACTCATTATTATTTTATAACGAACAATAAGTTGGATAGAACCAAACCGACGGCCGTTTCTCGTAACGATGCGAGAATTATGTTATCACTTATGCAACTGGACATCCACCCTAAGAAAATTTTCAAAGTATGCGTGCAACATTGTCAATGCTCGTGTCCATGTATAACTTATGATAATTCCATTTCGGATATTGATGTTAATGAAGAAGTAGTATATTCGAAAACGGATGATGTTGACCGCAGGATAGCCGATACCCTGCAATGTATACAGTGTCCTTCAGATATGGGCCAGGTGTACAGAGTCGGTAATATCTCAGTTACTGATATCCTCGATACTGCGGACCCGTTTTATTTTGCAGCGTGTGAGAACATAAATCCATCAGTGTATTATACACAATCGCTAATAACTGAGATAACCTCTTTAGGGGGTGACGGAAACTATAAGACTTTGAACGTAGAGTTAATGGGGGGCCAGAAGAATATTATTAAGATTCGTCAGCACAGCTTTAAAAATGGTATAATTGTTACTAGCAAGTGGGTTAAGAGAATATCTAATAGGCATCAATACCTAGCCGCGTAAATTAAATCAGATCAATATTATTTTCTATACTTTTATTTCGGTGTACCTTGTGGTCGGGAGACCTGACTTCGAACCCGCACGCACCTTTTGTTTTTACAAGTTACGTGAGTATTCACAACTGATCATTACTTCGGTAATCGGTCGGCGATCATTATAATATCTAATACGAGAGACTTTTTCATAATGATTGTTCCAAATGACGTGTGCAGGCGAGCACGTGTTTATCTGAACACCTCGCGGCGGCCCGATAATGATTCGAACACAATTTAATTTTTGAGTCGAACTTATTATCGCTACATTTTATTACAACTTTGCACCTTCCAATTTATTAAACATCCGATGGAAGGAAAATTCTTGATTTGATTCCATTGGATAGGATTCGAGTTCGTAACGTAATTCATTGTTTCTATTGTATCCTTGTTTAAAACAGAAAGGACGTCCGTCCAGAAATCTCTTAGCAGCCATCAGAGACAGTTATTTTTAAAATAAATGGATGTTTTTGCGAATAATTTGTAAATTTAATTTCACTCGATAAATCATGAAGTTCCTTTTATTTTTGCTACTGGAGCCTCCGCCACTCTAACAGCATGGCCGTACACCTACACCTGCAGCGCGTAAGGTAATTCAGTTCATTATCAAAATCGATCGTAGATCCACGCACACATAGATACGATATAGACTTCATTCCTATACACATGGACGCCCTACCTACCTACTGTAACGAAATTCGATTGCACTGATACAATACGTATCTATGTGATAATAATGATTTGGAGCTAATTTTTAAAATGTACTTCCATGAATTTCTTTCGTAACGATTTACATATCCTGTGTGCCATTTATAGGATCACAATTGACTGAAAGTAACTAGGTACTGCCTGAAACAGGGGACTTCCGGGATTGCCATCCAGTCCGTTGTATGTTTCAATACAAAAAATATATTTAACGCTGTTGCATTGTAATAGCAACACCAAATTTATATTAGTTAAGTATAATTATTATGGCAACTTTTCTCTCTCTTCCTTACGTTGGTGTGGCGCAATAATGGGTTCTAGTGCATCTCCAAGTTTTTATTTTATTGCAACGTCCACCAGCTCAGTACACCAGCACCTACCATCCCACTACACAGTCCCACAAACGCTTGCTTTTGAAAATAAAACATGAATCCTGATCGATTATCTCATAGCACTATTCAGGCACTTACATCGAAATGGATAGACTGTAAACAGCTTTAATTCAGGCGGATCGATTACAGTGTTGAATAACTTAAAAAAATATATTTTAATAATTATACCATTTTTAAAACTACGTGGAAGAATCTCAATACTACAACAACAAACAAGCAGCAGCCGCACCCGTCACTGTTATTATCAGGCATTTTATAAATCTCTATCATAGCAGTGATCAGCATGATTTTATACTATATTCGAAGTGATTCGAATCATAATGTGGTAGTGACCACTTACCATCAGAGGGCCCGTCTGTTGGCTTATCGACATTAACATAAAATAATGAAGGGAGCAACGACACCGCCCCATCGAATATACGAAATGGTCAAAGGGAAATAAACAAACAACCAGTATAATAATTATATTGTACTTCGCCTGTTCATTTGCTAAATTGTCATTACAAGCACCTTCGAGACATCCCCGCGGCACACATCCACATTACAGCGACATATTATTTATTACAAGTCGTGAAAAACCTAAAGTACGACGTCAATACGGGTCATTCTTTTAACAATCAAGTACGACTAACCTCAGGTCCATCGTATTCGGTAATGTAAGAGTGCAGTGAGGTACTTAGAGGAAGTTCAAGACTATAAGTACCTACTTGTTTTAGTTTCCAATGGATTTGGTTTCGAGGATATAGTATAAGTACCTACTTGTTTTAGTTTCCAATGGATGTGGTTTCGAGGATATATATCATGATATATATCCGATATATATCAAATGTTTTTTATGATATATATCAAATTTTATATTATTGAGTAATTTTTGGCGTTTGTTACTGTATTTCTACTTCCCAAATGTAGATGGCGTTGGAGTAGAGTTGAAACATACTGCCTAATATAAGTTCTAATCCATAAATGGCAACACTTCTGCCGGTATTAAAGCCGTCTGTCGTGTCAGAAAAATTTCTGTGGTCAACACATATGCAAATAGTATACATAAATAATACAATAAAATAATAATATGGCTTTTATACAAAATGGATATATATCAAACTTTGGATATATTTCGGATAAATATCATAAATATCCGATATTTTGATATTTATAATAAATATCGGATATTTTCGAACCCTGGTTTCCATATAAATAAAATTAACGTTAAAATATTTATGTGATTCGTTAATATGTCCTTGAATAAAATGAAATGTACTGATATGTACCTATAAAAATACTATCAAACACCCTTATTCCTTACATTTATTTATGATACAAAAATTAAAAAATATATTAACCACATGTCAATAATATCGGTTATTATAATGTTTCTGAAGACAACACAGTGAAACATATCAGTCGAGACCAGCACGACTTTCAACATTTTTATAAAGATTCACATCTTAAAACTAGGGAAAAGGCACTCAATAAGATTGATCCAGATGCTTACACACTAAATACACATATAAAAGAGCAATTGGAACAGTTACTGATAAACAGTTAAAAAAGCGTCATGTAATACATATATGTTATCATTTACAGGGCCCGCCACAAACAGCCGCACCGGACGACACCGCGGGCAGGAGCGCAGGTGGTCGGTCACCGTCAGGTGGTCTGTCCGGTTGTGCGTCCGCTGTTCTCACACAATCGCCGATTAGCCAACGTTGTCCGGCAATTTCTTGTTTTTAATTTTCGTCTTCAGTTACATTGTTCGTTACAAATGGTCGCTGGCAACATGGAACGTGACGTAACAACGCTATGTACGAAGCGTTTCGAAATAGTGCTTTGCGATCGAGGAGAAGAGACCGTAGCTTCCAGAATAACATGAGTAAATGTGTACTGACCGACGTGCTCGGCGAGTTTGAATGCGTCCATCTTGTTGGCGATCAGCTCCTCCCTGGTGGGGATATAGATGCCCATGTAGCACGGGTACTTGAGGGGCGGCGACGCTATCCTAATGTGCACCTGCGGGCACACGTCCCGAATATTGAAACGGGGTCACTACATATTGTCGAGTGGTAAACGTTTTATGTGTATACTGGATGACCCGGTGAACTTCGTGTCACCTCTTTCTCACCTTCGTAACATATATTTGTGAAAAATATGGTCAAAACTCAATACTTAAAGACAACTTAAAGACATCAATCCTACTTAAATAGTGAATAAATAAATTAACCTAAATAGATCAATAGATAAATTCACCTTAGTGCCTACTCAAATACTAAAATCTCCATTCCATTCCCTAATATCTACAATCCGAAAAGAATATACCGATAAGATAAAGAAAACACCCAGGTAGTAATAAAAACTTCAAGCCACTTTCGCCCGTATAAATTAAGAAAAAGGGGCGAAAATGGCATGCATGAGCGAACATGGCCCTGTTTATCTGACCCGCTATTGCTATGTCGATTTCCGGGTATTAATATTGGCTTTCTACGAAAGGCGCAGAAAAATCTGGAAGGCCCGGAAATCGATATAAATAGCGGGCAGGGTCGCCCATAGGGCATTTGGTTCCCGAATACGAAGTTAAGAGTTCTCTCCGTACGAAGCGAATACCTGCGATCTACGAGTGCAAAGACTGCGATTGTGAAGTGTATACGAAGTGAAATAAAATCTTGATCCTTATCAAAATAAATACTTTTATCGTATGTGGTATTAAAGTAGATAAACTTTTTATTTCACACTACAACATTTGGACGAATATTTTAATAGTCACGACGACGTGATTTTGTTTTTGTGGGACGATTTGATTTTTGTTTTTTACGTAGACCAAGTCGCGTGTACCAATTGTGACACGCTTCACCAGAAACTCGCCACGCGATGCTGAAATGCCGGACGTCAGTATCCTGGATGACTGGCGCTGACTCGGCGGGGTCGAGTGGCACGAGCACTGTCGCTCGGACAATAAGCACCCCGGGTGGCGGCTCACCTCGGCAGCGCCCGCGTCGCGCAGCAGCTTGATGATGGGACCGATGGTGTTCCCGCGCACGACCGAGTCGTCGATCAGCGCGATGCGGCGGCCGCGCACGTTCTCCGAGAGCGCGCCGAACTTCTTGGCCACGCCAAAGTTACGCCTTCTTTAAAGAAACTTACCCGACTAATTTCCTTATCATAATTTTTTTACATAGGATAAATTAAAGCTTGAATACAATCCCACCTGATGGTAAGTAGTGATGAAGTCTAAGATGTTGAACGCACTAACTTATAAAAGCCTATTCACTCTCCTCTTGAAGACTTCTATATTGTAAGAAGGCGGGAACACCGACGCGAGCAAATTATTTTAGTCCTTTACAGCGCGCAATGAATGACGACACAAACCGCACCGTCCGTACAGATGGTTGGTTCACTACGTAAGGACGCCGTACGTCGAGTTGTTCGATGGAGGAACGACGATGGGGAAATTATTTCGAACAATTCCTACGTACACTCTCCAAAATGTATCCTATAGAAGTCCGAGAGGCTGGCAATCCTGCGCTGTGCTCAACTCTTTGCAGATTGGTTTCGACTAAAGCTGTAGCAAACCGTATGTATTCGGTACTGAGTAACGGGTAAGCCATCGTGTATCGAGTAACGAAACGTTACTCACGAATGCATTTCGTTACTCGCATTTTTGTATTTCCGTACTAGCACCAGGAAAGTAGCTCGAAATTTAAACATTTCACATTGTATGGAATACAATGCATCAAAATAACAAGTACCCGTTTCATGGCACTGGTGTTCAAGGCCTTGAGGAGCGAGATCCTCAGAGAAGGATTCAGTTTTGTCGTTTTCTTCTCAATGCAGACATTGAAGATGCATGGTTCCTGTAATCAATTTTGTGGACAGATGAAAGTAAATTTTCAAGGGAAGGCATAAGTAACTTCCATAATCTTCATCAATGGGCTGAGGAACATGCCATTCCACATTGGAAAAGGCAAAAATCATTCCAAAGGAAAATCTCGGTCAATGTGTGGGCCGGAGTTATTGGCAGAACATTGATTGGGCCCCATTTCTTACCAGATAATTTGAATGAAAATAATTATTTAGAATTCCTACAAAATGATCTTCCAGAGCTTGTAGAGGCATTCCTGTCTCCGATATTCGTTGGAAACCGAGAAGTTATTTTCCAACAAGATGGTTGTCCAGCGCATTGGACATTAAATGTTCGAGAACACTTAAATAATTGCTTCTCCAATAGCTGGATCGGCAGAGATGGGCCCATCCCTGGCCCGCCCGTTCACCCGACCTGACTCCTCTTGACTTTTACGTGTGGGGTCGGGCCAAGGAACTAATATACACAAATGTGGAAATAAACACAAGAGAAGAGTTAATTGATAGAATTAATTCAGCGTCGCGACGATGAAAGTGGAGATGAAATTGAAAATAACGACAACAGAAGTGAGAAGACGGGCCCGCGCTTGTGTTAGAAACCGCGGCGAACATTTTGAACATGAAAAATAAATGATTTTAATTAAAATTTGATTTTATTTATTTCGCCTACAAATTTTAATGTTCTGTCTCAATTTGGTTTGTACGTCTTAATTTCAATAATTGGCGAGGTATCCGTGTAGTTGATACCTCAAAAGAAAGAACAATAACCAGGCATATTAATAAAAATGTTTGAACAAAAAAAGCACCATCAGTGTTTTTTTTAATACCACCAATAATCAGTTTATTCTAATATTAAAATAAATCATTTACTTCAAATACCTGTAAAAAAATATCTCATTACACAAATGCCTTAATCATGTTTAACTAGATTGTTTACACATTACTTTGGTAAAATAAATGATCTTGCCTTCAAAATGGCCTAATATTAGCAAATAATTACAAAAATTCGGATTGTTCACCAAAAATCGTTAAAATTTGCTAAAAAAAATTGTCGCACTTCGCCTAACATAAGTTAGGTTCAAATGGTTCTAAATAGTCTACACTAGCTGCCCTTCGCGGCGTTGCACCGATCTTCCAAACACCTTGTATATCCTCGGAACCAAATCCATTGGAAACTAAAACAAGTAGGTACTTATAGTCTTGAACTTCCTCTAAGTACCTCACTGCACTCTTACATTACCGAATACGATGGACCTGAGGTTAGTCGTACTTGATTGTTAAAGGAATGACCCGTATTGACGTCGTACTTTAGGTTTTTCACGACTTGTAATAAATAATATTTCGCTGTAATGTGGATGTGTGCCGCGGGGATGTCTCGAGGGTGCTTGTAATGACAATTTAGCAAATGAACAGGGCCCCAAGTCTGCTAATTTACAAACGCTTCGATTGAGTCTCAATTGAGTCTCGATAGTATGATTTGACACATTTGGTATTCTGTTAATTATTTAAGACCAATTGTGTTCCAATGACATACAATTGAACTACAACTCAATAAATTATCATTGGATAATTTGGTATTCTGCACTTCAATCGCGTTACAATTGACGTTTGTTTGACATTTATATCGATCGTCTCTCAATGATAGTTTTACAATCGAAACACAATTGAACAACCATAGCTCTCTTGCAGAATTCGCGCTTGATAAAAATATTAATATTAAACAATGAGACCTTGGGTACCTTTCGTTAACATATTTTCGCATTAATAACCAACATATGGCTCAGCAACGCCGTAAATCGCCAACTATAATGAGGTATAATGTTGATGCTTTACGCGACTTAGGCACCCGAGTCGGAATTTATAAAAACATTTAGACTTGGGAAAACACAATTTCGAACGTGGTATGAAAAATTAACTCCGTTTCTTGCACGACAACGACGTAAGGATGGAATACCACCTAATTTGAAGGTGAGTAAAATTAATTGTGTTTGTAAAACAAATCATAAATTATCTATTCTAATATGCGCCCCCTAACACAATACTGACCGATTTTATAACATCAAATTACGATTCCAGATACTAAATGCATTGTCGTTTTATGCTACCTAGCTGACACTAGTTGACTAGAGTGCTTTGTTTAATGTGTCACAAACTAGTGTTGGAGGGCTATAAGGCAAATGACACAGGCACTAAACCATTGACATATTTAAGCAATATGTAGCATGGCATATGCACATCCAAGAGTGGAATCAAACTAAAGCAAAGTAAGTATCCTTGGGATATATATTCAATTTTATTGCAAACTAGCTATGCCCGTGACTTCGTCGATGTGGAATTTAAGAAAAAAGTTATTTAGTAAAAAGAAAAGTTACCTCAGTTACTCCCTATTACATCAGTTACCTGCCACTGAAAGTTCCATCAAAAAGACAGACAAAAATTGTAAAAAAAATTATTTTTCTACATGTACCGTACATTCATATGCAAGTAGTAAAAAACTGTTTTACTACTACCTTACCCTTAAAGATAATATCTACATTTTTCTGGGTTTTTGTTGTTTTTTGAATTAGAAATAATTATATTAATTCGTAACTTCTTTATTTATGGATGGATTGCAATGAAACCAACTTAAAGTATTATGTGACGCTTACTGCTATACATTACTGAAAACTAGAACAAAATTGGTTAAGCCATTTCTGAGATTAGTGGGAACAAATGCACAGACAAACATAAACCGACAAAAGTTCTAACAACTATTGTTTTGTGTTCTATTGCATTAATAAAGGCTCCTAAAAATATTTTTTCTCATATATCGTTCATATACAGAAATTGATCAGTTACAATTTTATTATTAGTATAGAAAGTATAGATTTATAACTTGATTTTGTAGGTCCTCTCAATTTGGAATTCCAGGAGGTCTAGGCTACATAGATGGCACTCATGTGGTTATCCTAAGACTTGTCACCCATAAAGAAAGATATTATAATAGAAAAGGATTCCATTCATTAAATTTTATAATTCTGTAAGTAAGCATATAATGCTTATATACATTATTAAGTTTGACATGAATTAAGAAGAAATGACATTTCATTAAAATGTTTTACTGATTATACATGTAGATTTGTGATGCTGACCTCAACATTTTATGCATGGATGCAAGCAGCCGTGTGTCAGCCCAAGACTCCAGTGTATGGCAGAGTTAACCCTGATCTCCAGAGATAGAATGCTGCAGCAGGCTTTTGTAGAGGTTATGGAGGGAACAGCAATAAAATACATTTGTTTACACACATTGGTATTTTTTATTTATAATTAAAAATAATAACAGTCTAGATATATATAATAACAATATTTCTGAATTTATAGAAGTTCTAGCTATCCTAAGTAGAACTGATTAGTCATTATGTGCATTGTAATATTTAAAGTAAATTTAATACTGATATTATATTTTTGCTGTCAATTTGAAAATTTCTTGGTTAAGAAGTGTACACATACCTAAGGAATATGATCCAGCTCCTAATTTTATCATATTATTATTTTGTTAGATCGTAATGATTGTATTCTGTTTTATGGATCATTAAATAAATAAAATTAACATACTATCTAATACTAATAAACTTAACTAAACGAATCACTTTCAGCATCGTAGATATAACTCTTAACATCTTCCTGTGTACCTGAAAAAATAAAATAGTTTAATTAACAAGTACTTACATTTAAGAACATTGAGAATGTTTAGGCAAGAAAAAATATTAATTTACCGTATGTGTAGGTTCTTCTAATATTAATTTGATTGGCTCATTGAGCCTATTACTGAAGGTTTCTAGAGGTGCAACTAATCGATTGGTGGCTTGAGCATGATCTCGTGATGCTTGCGCGCTCAAATTATCCAGCGCTTCTAACGTTGCGGTGGCTCTGCTCATCAGCATCGGCAGTATCGTCTGGTTCTAAGGATAAAATAAATATTTATAAGCAGCAGCAGTAGAAACTGTCATTTTTAATGTAGGTACATTATTAAGAATGGAAGTAGTAAAACTAACCAGTAATTAGTTTATATCCATAACGACGTCGTCATGGGGCAGGCTGTCACTGATGTTGCCTGTGTTCATACTACAACTGTAGTGTGAGAGCCGGAGAGATCGGGTTGCTGCCCCTGTCCTTCAGGCTCTTATGCAGGCTGAGATTCAAACTTTGCAGCTCACTTTCTTTCACTTCGCTTTTCATGATATGTTGTTTGGCTTCACCGTAATGACAGTGATATTGCTTTCTTTTTGACAAGTACTATTGTTGACAATATTCTCATGACAGCGTTTTACTTTATTTTTGAATTTGTCATAGATAACTACTAAACACAGCCACCGTGTTATAAATAAAGTGTTTTTAATAACGTTGGGTCTTGTGCTATCGACAAAACACTTAAGTTTAGTTAATAAATTATTAATACTCATAATTAAATAAAAAAAAATAAGGAAAACATTTATTTAAAATAAAACAATCTTTGATTTACTCATTCAGCATCATGGTAGATTTTAGTAGGGAACACTGAGAAACATACAACTGAGACTCAATTACGATTCAATTGCAATTCTATTGATATTACATTTATATTTTTGCAGAATAGACAATTTGTCACAATGATAATTGAATTACAATTGACTTTCAATTGAATCGTAATAGTATGACAATTTATATAAATTAGCAGAATTGGGCCCCTGGACTGGATGGCAATCCCGGAAGTCTCCTCTTACAGTCAGTACCTAGTTACTTTCAGTCAATTGTGATCCTATAAATGGCACACAGGATATGTAAATCATTACGAAAGAAATTCATGAAAGTACATTTTAAAAATTAGCTCCTAATCATTATTATCACATAGATACGTATTGTATCAGTGCAATCGAATTTCGTTACAGTAGGTAGGTAGGGCGTCCATGTGTACAGGAATGAAGTCTATATCGTATCTATGTGTGCGTGGATCTACGATCGATTTTGATAATGAACTGAATTACCTTACGCGCTGCAGGTACAGTTGTACGGCCATGCTGTTAGAGTGATGGAGGCTCCAGTAGCAAAAATAAAAGGAACTTCATGATTTATCGAGTAAAATTAAACTTATTGAGTGAATTATTTCTGGACGGACATCCTTTCTGTCATATTTTCATGATTTCCAGTTCATCCGCCGTCAATCCGAAAGCTTCACGTGTTTTAAACAAGGATACAATAGAAACAATGAATAACGTTACGAACTCGAATCCTATCCAATGGAATCAAATCAATAATTTTCCTTTCATCGGATGTTTAATAAATTGGAAGGTGCAAAGTTGTAATAAAATGTAGCGATAATAAGTTCGACTCAAAAATTAAATTGTGTTCGAATCATTATCGGGCCGCCGCGAGGTGTTCAGATAAACACGTGCTCGCCTGCACACGTCATTTGGAACAATCATTATTAAAAAGTCTCTCGTATTAGATATTATAATGATCGCCGACCGATTACCGAAGTAATGATCAGTTGTGAATACTCACGTAACTTGTAAAAACAAAAGGTGCGTGCGGGTTCGAAGTCAGGTCTCCCGACCACAAGGTACACCGAAATAAAAGTATAGAAAATAATATTGATCTGATTTAATTTACGCGGTTAGGTATTGATGCTTATTAGATATTCTCTTAACCCACTTGCTAGTAACAATTATACCATTTTTAAAGCTGTGCTGACGAATCTTAATAATATTGTTCTGGCCCCCGATTAACTCTACGTTCAAACTCTTATAGTTTCCGTCACCCCCTAAAGAGGTTATCTCAGTTATTAGGGATTGTGTATAATACACTGATGGATAGATGTTTTGACACGCCGCAAAATAAAACGTGTTTGCATTATCGTGGATATCAGTAACTGAGATATTACCGACTCTGTACACCTGGCCCATATCTGAAGGACACTGTATACATTGGAGGGTATCGGCTATCCTGCGGTCAACATCATCCGTTTTCC
>PDGT01000154.1:0-22946 GCA_003671415.1 Megathymus violae | reverse complement strand
TGAGTCTTAAATAAATCATGGTATTTAAAGGCAGGGTATATGGCAAGTGCATCTTTGCTGAAATCATTAAAAGCTAAAAAGTCACTCCTTTTGTAAAATAGATATTATTGGAGTTAAGAACTTTTTAGTTTTTAGATTGATTACAATATTACAAGCAATACATGTACTTTATAGCCAATACATTCACTACACAATAAATATTGGCATTCTTTTATATTTTAAATATGAATATTTATTTAACTTAATCTATGGTTATGTAATCTGCAATTTTAGAGACTTGAATGTGGCTACATCAAGTATCTTTATTCAAAGCACAGTTACAATGTTATTATTAAATATAAGTATCATGTTAACTGCCGATTTTTATTCTCAATTAAAGTATACTTCAGATTTTTACATATTAAATTGTTCTAGTTGTGTTTATGTATGGAAATAATGACTTTGCCTTATTATATAATTAAAATAAATGTTATTATTATGTGAGTATGAGCAAAAAAAATAATAATGGCTACTACACATCAATAAACCAAGTAACTAAACATTTTTAGTATTGTACAATACTCGTACACTGGAGCTTTCTTGTCGCTCAAATCAAAACAGGAAGTAGTGCCAACTTGGTTTATTTTCTTGATTTAACAACTGATTTCTTGTATATTACATGGGAGCGTAAAAAATTAAGGTCCGTACACCTCACTGGGAACTTCGATTCTCTATATCTTAAATTCGTGGGTAATATTATAAGTCTCTAAACTACCGACGTTATTTGAACGCCTGTAGCAAGTAAAAAGCAACACGCGCACCGACCACTTCTGGCGCAAACATCCTCCCGGCCGTTAAAAGTTTCCAACTTTTAACTTTCAATATGCAGCTCCGTCGCTGACAAGGGGCAGAGCCGCGTGAAGGGCCTCCGGTAACATCCATGAGTAGTTTGAACGTCTGCCACGCGGCTTACTCCATCTGGACCAGGAAAGAGCTTGCTGATGCGACCCATGCGCCAGCAGAGTGGTGGAAGGTTGTCCTCCTGTAATAGCACCAGATCACCAACGTTCAATGAAGTATCCTTTGTACGCCATTTCGACCTTTGCTGGAGTTCAGACAGATATTCCTTCTGCCATCTTCGCCAAAAGTGCTGTCGGATTTGCTCCAGCCTTTGATACCGCTTCAATTGAGAAGTCTTATAATCTTCTAGACTCCATGTGGGCAGCGCAGTCAACGGCCGTCCAAGCAGGAAGTGCCCTGGGGTAAGGAAAAGAAGGTCATTTGGAGATGAGGACATTGGAAAAAGTGGGCAACTATTTAAAATGGCTTCCACTTGTGCAAATAATGTGGATATTTCTTGAAAGGTTAAGTGTGTATTGCCCATTACTCGTTGTAGATGAAATTTTGCCGATTTAACCCCGGCCTCCCAAATACCACCAAAGTGGGAAGCATAAGAAGGAGAAAGAACAAACTTAATTTCTTCTTCGTTTGAAAAATCTAGAATAACATTATGATTATGTTTTAAGAAATTGCCAATTTCTTCAGCTGCACCTACGAAATTGCGATCATTGTCACTAAAAATTTCCGCAGGTTTTCCCCTTCGGGATATAAATCTACGCAAAGTAAGAATGAAGGCGTCCTTCGAGAGATCACTAACCGCTTCCAAATGAATACATTTATATCTTAAGGAAATAAAAATACACAGATAACATTTAGTAATCCTAGCGCCGCGACCCTTCCTGTCCAGGACAAGAAAAGGTCCGGCAAAATCTATTCCTACACTGCGAAACGGAAAATCCACCGTAACTCGTTGTGAGGGTAAGTTCCCCATTATAGGCAATAAGGTCTTACCCTGTGCCCTTCTACATTTAATGCAGTTATGAACAGTTCTTCTGGCTAGGTGTCGACCATTAATAGGCCACACATTGTCTAACGCTAGCAAGAAGAAGCTGTGGCCCAGCGTGTAGTTTGTGAAGGTGTTCTCTTTCGAATATTAGTTTAGTGAGATGGTGATTTGAGTGTAGTAAGATTGGGTGTTTACTGTCATGAGCTATGGTTGAAGCGTCGAGACGACCCCCTACACGGATTAAACCACCTGTATCCATAAAAGGTGTAAGTGAAATAATGCTAGACCTTGAACTAATGGGCCTTCCTTTAGAAAGTAATTCAAACTCCATAGGAAAGGATTCTTCTTGTGCCTTGCGACAAAGATAAAATGAAGATTGTAATTCTTCGAGGCTGAGAGCATTAAAACGTCTAAGTGATTTAGGATTACGTAAATTATAAAGATATCTTAAGACATAGGCACAATCACGTTTAATTTTATTTAAGCTACTATATTTATTAAATGGAATTATATACTTAGATGAATTATTATCGAATTTAGCTACAATTGATTTTATTTCAGGAATTTCAGAATCATTAATTTCATTGTTAAGCATGCTGGGCCAATAAGCTTCTCCTTTATATAGGAAGTCCGGCCCTGACCACCATAGTGTGAAGAAATCAAACTCAGAAGAACACAATAGCTTCTTTATTTCGTAGAGACTAGACGTATTGATGTTTACAGGTTTTAAACAATCTAACTCAGACTCAGACTTTTAAACAATCTAAAATCAAAGTAACGTAGTGCTCCTAGCCGTGTCACTCGTCTGAAGTCACAACCGGTAATGAACAGAGAATGGAATGATCGTTTCCACTTTGTATCGCTACCGTCACGACATCTAGTGCGTGGCCACAAAACAAAATAGGATGTGGAACTATCAAATTAAAAACTAAATAACATTTAAGGCTATACTAACAATGTTTTAAAGCTTCTATTAATAATTTTACATTTTTAATTATTATTTATTTTCTTTTACTTCTTCACCCTCCAAATATGAAAGTAAGTAGTGAAACTTGTTAACTGAACTTATTCTATTATTGTCATGAATTAACGATCTGAAAGTATCACGAAATTCCATCCAACGAAAGTATGATCCGTCAAACTTAGCTATTTGTATCAAAGGTAGCTTGAAACCCATCTCATCATGATCAAGAGCGCACTGTGAAATTATGAATTGCGCATTATTGCGCATTATGCGCATTATGAAAACCACTCGAGTTATGAACGCCTTCATCCCTACTATGCAAATGTAATAATTCTTGAGCTGTTACTATATTACTAATGAACTCCTTTTCAATGATCTCTCGTTCTTCAAGTTCATCTTCTAACTTACTAGAATTAAAAATTTCAATTTGGCTCTGTAAGTCGTCAAATTTTGAAGATAAAAATAAAGTTTCAAATTTACTAAGTTTAAGTGTAAGTTCCGCCCGTTGTGTAGCAGTAAAGGTCTCTAAACAGGATATTTTCTCTAAATAATTCTTAAATTTTGTGACTTGGCCCTTGACGGAGCTGCGTCTAGCATATAATTCCGCCAGACTCTTGGCACCATCTCCTAAATCCATTATAATTGTTTATTTAATGTTAATTAATGAAAACCAAATCTAATTTGCAACTAACTCTCACGAACAAAAAATTAAGTTTTTTCGTTTAAAGAAAATTAAATCATAAAAATAATACGCTCACGCCCCTCGTTGGTGTTATCTGCCGTACGGGAGACCGAAGTCACTGGCTATGCTGCGGACTGGGCTGCTGCGCTGCTGCCACGGCGACGGGACGCAGCGACGCGCTACGTACGGGACACGCGGACGAATCTGGAATGTTCGGCGGAAAAATGACCAAACGTACTTAAGGAATGAGGCACGGCGGCCTTTATTTTATAAGTAATTCACTAAGGAAAGGAGATATTAAATTATAAAAATAATACCGTAGTTACGTAAACTATTATTGGACTTTACTGCGAAATTATTAATTAAAATGTTTAGGAGTTATATATTGCATATATATTATTCGTTGGGGCTTATAAATAACAATTTAAAGAGCTAAAACCATTAATTGAAACTAATAATTAGAATAAAAATGTATGACGTAATTCTTAACTTTGACCTTTGAACCTATTGGTTTAATTTACACAAGTGAAAAACCATTTAGCAAATAGTTATCAGAATAGGAAGTTGACTTAATAGGAAGTTTAGTTAAAAGGAAAAGCACTTAGCTGAACAAATCCTGCCACGCTGCGGAATGACGTCGCATATGTGATGAATGTCCGGGGGCGGTAAATTCCTTCCAATTATTGTGATTGAATATTCCAAAGGCTGGATGTGGTGCGATGCTGACCGGCTGATGGCTGCGGCGCTGTGTTGACCAGTTTTAGCTAGACTTTGGAACTACGTAATGTCGTCGGACTTCGGTTAGCGTGTATCCGTCCTGTCACGGTCGCCAATTATGTACAATACTCGTACACTGGAGCTTTCTTGTCGCTCAAATCAAAACAGGAAGTAGTGCCAACTTGTTTATTTTCTTGATTTAACAACTGATTTCTTGTATATTACATGGGAGCGTAAAAAATTAATGTCCGTACACCTCACTGGAAACTTCGATTCTCTATATCTTAAATTCGTGGGTAATATTATAAGTCTCTAAACTACCGACGTTATTTGAACGAATGTAGCAAGTAAACAGCAACACGCGCCCCGACCACTTTTGGCGCAAACAGTGTTTAAAAACAAACATATTGGAACTACTTACGACCAAACGTTAGCTGAGGCTTTCGACGCTAGTTGTTATTACATGTTACAGAGCATTAGACACCCCGAACTGAAAGACATTGTGTCGCAGAATTTTAACACGATCAATGAAGCTCGGTTTTACAAAACTGTGTATGTTCCTCGGCTAATAAACAAAGTTTTATTCGTAAAAACAATATTCGGTATACCATTCGAATACTACCTTTTCCATAACAACGACTTGATAACAACTTTTGACTTAAAATTTAATTTTATAACTGATGGAACTCATTATTATTTTAAAACAAACAATAAATTGGGTGGAACCAAACCGACGGGCGTTTCTCGCAACAATGCGACAATTATATTATCACTTATACGACTGGACTTTTACTCTAAAAAAAATTTCAAAAGAGATGTGCAACATTGCCATTGCTCTTTGGATCATCTCGATCATCCAGGTTTGAAATTTCGTGATGACATTTCAGATATTGATGTTAATGAAGAAGTAGTATATTGGAAAACGAATGATGTTGACCGCAGGATAGACGATACCCTCCAATGTATACAGTGCCCTTTAGATATGGGCCAGGTGTACAGAGTCGGTAATATCTCAGTTACTGATATCCTCGATACTGCGGACCCGTTTTATTTTGCAGGGTGTTACAGCATTTATCCAAAGTCCTATTATACACAATCACTAATAACTGAGATAACGTCGTTGGGGGGTGACGGAAATTATAAGAGTTTGAACGTAGAGTTAATCGGGGACCAGAAGAATACAGGGTGTTTGGAAGATCGGTGCAAAGCCGCGAAGGGCAGCTAGTATAGACTATTTAGAACCATTTGAACCTTTTTTTTTTTAACGCTGGGAAATGCATTTACGCATCCCGCCGCGGTGAGGCGGCGGGTATGTGGGACTTCCTGGCACGTCCTCTACGTGGCAGAATACCCACTAAAACCCAGCGGGGCCCTCATCGTCTTGATGGGGCGCCACGGGATCGCTGACGCATTCAACCGTGACGCCCCGACGGTTGGCCCGCCTTCGCCTAGAGCGCTCTCGGGCACCAAGAGCGCTCTACTGCCCTATTTCGGACCCTATCGGGCCCGAAACACACACCGCGTTTCTGACCGGAGTGCCCTGTGCTTAACAGAGGGATACCCGGAGAAACATACTCCTGGGCTGCTCTTAGTCTGATCCTTCACCCTTCGACTTCCGGTATGATTCGAGACTCTGCCGTATAGTCTCGGGGATCATTAGGATACGCAAGCCCCCCCACCACGACAAGGTGGCAGCCCTCGGGGGGGGAACCATTTGAACCTAACTAATGTTAGGCGAAGTGTGACTATTTTTTTTTAGCAAATTTTAACGATTTTTGACAAAAAATCGGAATTTTTGTAATTATTTGCTAATATTAGGCCATTTTGAAGGCAAGATCATTTATTTATTATTTTATTTTACTAAAGTAATGTGTAAACAATCTAGTTAAACATGATTAAGGTATTTGTGTAATGAGAATTTTTTTTTACAGGTATTTGAAGTAAATGATTTATTTTAATATTATAATAAACTGATTATTGGTGGTATTAAAAAAAAAACACTGATGGTGCTTTTTTTGTTCAAACATTTTTATAAATATGCCTGGTTATTGTTCTTTCTTTTGAGGTATCAACTAAGCGGATACCTCTTCAATTATTGAAATTAAGACCTACAAACCAAATTGAGACAGAAAATTAAAATTTGTAGGCGAAATAAATAAAACTAAATTTTAATTAAAATCATTTATTTTTCATGTTCAAAATGTTCGCTGCGGTTTCTAACACAAGCGCGGGCCCGTCTTCTCACTTCTGTTGTCGTTATTTTCAATTTCATCTCCACTTTCATCGTCGCGACGCTGAATTAATTCTATCAATTAACTCTTCTCTTGTGTTTATTTCCACATTTGTGTATACTAGTTCCTTGGCCCGACCCCACACGTAAAAGTCAAGAGGAGTCAGGTCGGGTGAACGGGCGGGCCAGGGATGGGCCCATCTCTGCCGATCCAGCTATTGGAGAAGCAATTATTTAAGTGTTCTCGAACATTTAATGTCCAATGCGCTGGACAACCATCTTGTTGGAAAATAACTTCAACTTATTTAATTTCAAATACGTGCACATCACAAAAGGGACCCTGCTCTGCATTAAGCTGGAAGTTCGAAAACAACCAGCGCTGGTCTTCCGCAGGGACCATAGGGTGACGTCACGGTACTAGGATTGAAAATGTTAACAACTGTTACTACTAAAGTTATGTTATATTAAAAAGTTATATAAAAAAAAAAAACTGCAGAACTTAAAAAAATTATCATGAATACAAAAACTAAAGCGGAAATTGAGGAAACAGCATATTCACAAATATGGACAGATATATACAGGAATACAAATTAGGTACACATAAAACTGAATTTTAAAAATAAGCGTGTGAGGTTATTGTATTTTTTTTTTATATATAGCACTTGTGTCTTGTTTCAAGTTTCCTTCGTTCTTTTGGTGTTCAAAAACAAACTTTCTTAGTTGTAACCTAAAACTGTGAATATGTGGCAGGTTCCTAATTGGCGGAGGGATATTGTTCCAGCATTTCGATGCAGCATATCGAAAAGAACCCTTGAACGCCGCGGTTCTGTGCTTCTGGCTAGTAAGCTGCACCTCGCATTGCCGAGAACCACACGATCTCTTACCTGATAGCCAACTGAACTTATCATATAGGTACCGAGGGGTTTTCAACTTAAGGACTCCAAAGAGAAGACAAGCTAAATGAAGCTTTCTACGATGTTTCATTTTTAAAATGATGTGCTCGTTCAGGTATGGCGTAACATGATTTCTGAATGGGATATCGAAACAATAGCGAGCACTGGTATTTTGGATCCTTTGTATAAGTTTTTGGGATCTTACTAGTAGACGTGGGCCGAAAACGATGTCCATATAATTTAGTTTTGACAGTACTAGCGATTCAGTGAGCTGAATACGTAGTTCCTCCGACAAAAATGGCCTTATTTTGTATAAAATTTTTAATTTATAAAAACAACATCTTACTAAATCAGCAATATGCTTATCATATCGGAGGTAACAATCCATATGCAATCCCAGATTACGAGCCTCGTGTACACGTTCAATTGGTTCATTATTTAGTAGCACATTTAAGGATGGGTTGATACGATCGATCTGTTGCTTGTTACCAAATATAATGTATTTTGTTTTATTTGGGTTTAACACTAGGCAATTATTTACTGACCAAATAGATATCCTTGAAAGATCTTCGTTTATTTTTCTAATCGCATTATCTATGTCAGATGGTTTGAAGTTGAAGTGATATTAGTGCTTAACTTGTGCTGCAATGTCAGCTGAATATAAAATAAAGAGGATTGGGCCCAACAAAGAGCCTTGGGGAATTCCCCTGTTACATATACGTTTGTTTGAAACCATCGAAGATCCGTCACTACGAGTTATATTAACATATTGATAACGATTAGTAAGATAACTATTAAACCATCTTATTGTTGCACTATCAAATCCATAATAGCTGAGTTTTGACAGTAGAAGCGTCATATTGATAGAATCAAAAGCACGGGAAAAATCTAGAAGTACAAGAAGAGTACACATCCCTTTGTCCTGGGCACATAGAATATTATCGGTTACATCGAGTAAAGCCGTTACCGTACTTCGTCCTTTACGAAATCCTGACTGAAACTCAGGTAAGATATTATTATTTTCTAAATATTCAGTCAACTGCATACAAATAGTTTTTTCCATTATTCTTGATAGACATGGTAATATACTAATTGGCCTTAAATCTTTTAATTCAACAGGATTAGATACTTTAGGCAGTGGTTTGACTATTGCCAGCTTCCATATATCAAGGACTGTTGATGTGCTGATAAGACATGTTTATAATGTCTCTTATAATACTTAGAATGCAAGGAAATGTCACTAATAACATATCTAAACTTATGTTATCACAGTCTACTGCATTGGTCGTTAAACTTTTTATAATTATAATAATCTCTTCAAAGCTAATTGGATTTATATGAAATACTGCATCACTATATTTATTGAATTAATTGTGATAGGCTTACTAAAGGGGTAAATGGAATGTTTAAAAAATGATTATTTATAGTATTAGGGTTATCAAAAAACGACGGAAGTTCAATATAATTTTTCGGCAGTATTGAATTTTTTAGATTCGACCAAAGTTGTTTCGGATTGTTTATTTTATTGTTTATATTATATTTAAAGTATGCAGATTTTTCATTATATAAAGCTTGGTTTACAGTTGATTTTAGCAATTTATAGTAGTTTTTATCTTTTATTACTTTGACTTGCTATATGCGATTGATGCTTCATCGCGTAACTTCATCATAAGTTTAACCGTATCAGTAATCCAAGGTTAAGAGTGGTTTCGAATCACTACTGTCTTTAGTGGCGCATGCCACGTACGTAACTGTTTGTATCGGCTTAAAATTCTTTATAAAATCAGAGGGTACATTGACCCTGACCTACGTATTAAATTATGTGAAAGCATAGTTCTTTCAAAACTGAATTACGGGGACATTGTAATAGGACCTAGGTTATTAGCGCATTCGCAAAATAAAATTCAACGGATACAGAATGCCTGCGCAAGGTACATATTTAACATACCTGCCCGTGCACATGTTAGCCCTTATTTGAATGAAGCTAACATTCTAAAAATGAATTTTCGCAGGCAGTTGCATCTTGCATCACTGCTGTTTGGTATTGTCTCAGATAAGTGTCCCCTATACTTATACAATAAGATGATATGGTCCAGAAGTAGTGATGCCATGCATGCAACCAGGTCCTCCATGTTCAGGTTAGCGTACCCTAGATACAGTACTGCAGCATTTCGTGGTAGCTTCAAGTACAGTGCGACGAAATGCTGGAACAACATACCACCGCCCATGCGCAGCCTGAAAACACAAATTTTAAACTCAAATATAAATTTTATCTTTTATGCTTGCAGAAAATACTATAAGGCTATAGGTACTAATAATACACACACGTACTCACATACGCACATACACGCACACTCACACGCCCAAAAAAACAAAAAAAAAAAATAAACATGCATGGAGGTAACCAAGCACGTCCGTACGATATCAGTATAAAAAAAAAATGCACTTACTCATTAACACAAGCATATATCCATCGTATTTATGATGTATAACTTTAATTACATAGTTTTCTTATTCATTTTTTTAATTTAATTTGTTGTTCTGTTTTGGTTTTATATTTTTATTTTATTTTTTTGCTTTTGTTCATACACATGTACTTAAATTCGAGATTGCTGTTAGCAGAAATTATAGCTCAAACGTAAACACGTCACGCCGCTCACAGGATTACTCGCGACTGACAGTTGGGCGCACTGAAATATCAGACGCCGTGGATCTCGTCCACTGCTTTTCTGAGTGCGACCCCTTTCGGTCATGTTAGTATCTCTGCAACTGCATCATCGAACTATATGTGTTTAGTGTAAGTCTTATTTTATTTAGTTACTTTTGTAGAGGTACTATGACTGAATAAATGTTTCTTCTTCTTCTACATGCAGATCAAAAAGAGTTAGTATACCGATAAAGAGTAGTTAGTCAGTAAAGCGCATTTACCATCTCATTCACATCGCTAAGTGCCGCTATCATGTCCCATCTCAGAACTGCAAGATCAATATTAAAAGTGTCGATGCAAATATTTTTAATTGGTCTATATGTAATAGTGTAAGGTCTTAATTTTGCGCGTTTTATACTAAACTCACATACTACTAAGCAGTGACCCAAAAGAGATCCAACATGTTCTATATTAATTTTCTTCGCATACATGCTAGTACACACGACGTCAATGAGAGTACTGCTGGTTTCGGTAAAATGAGTTGGCTCTATGACCACCTGGGAAAGACTCATACATGATAAGAAAGTTAAAAGTTTTTTAGTGCTAATGTCATCGATACGAAGAAGGTTAATATTAAAATCGTCTAATAAAATCATGTGGTCATAAGTTGGAACCGAACTAATAGTATCTGTAATTGCGTCAAGAAACAGATCAACATCCATCCCAAGGTGGACGATACGCTGTACCTATAATTAGCCTTATTCCGTTCAGTCGTCGAGAGCCACATCTGCTCAACTAATATATGCGAAGGATCTATCGGGTGACGCCAAATGCGTACGCCAAGGCCGCGTTTGATATAAAAACCGACGCCTCCGCCGCGCGAGCGCTCACCCTGTGGCCGGGGACTATGAAGAAGTCGGTATGAGGACAACGCAGGAGCGCGGCGCGACCCTCCTCACCCGAACCATTCAATCCAAGTCTCATTCACAGCCAAGATGTCTAAGTCATTCCTAGACACTACCACTATAAAGTTATCGTGATTTGTGCCAAAGGAACCTGCATTTACCAAACCTACATTAAGATTTTTCCTAACCATAATTATCACAGACATCAATAATATGTCTGCGACACAAACATTTTATTATTTCTAAAAGAAAGTGAGACTGAAGTTTTGTGTATGGATATTCCGCATATGTAGGTAATAATAATAATAGTAAATAAAATATGTACACCCATTGTATTTGTTTAATTATTATTTGAAGTTGTATGTTTAATATATATCTGTCAATACTTAATTTATGCAGTATATAAATATTATAATGAATATGCAAATAGTCTATTACCATAATCCTTAGGAGTATGCCTTTTAATATTCTAAAACAATTATCTAATAGCAAGTTAGAATATGTAATCAATTAACATAAGCACTGTACGCGGATAAGTATTCATCACTATCAGATATTCTCTTAACCCACTTGCTAGTAACAATTATACCATTTTTAAAGCTGTGCTGACGAATCTTAATAATATTCTTCTGGTCCCCCATTAACTCTACGTTCAAACTCTTATAATTTCCGTCACCCCGCAACGACGTTATCTCAGTTATCAGCGATTGTGTATAATATATTGATGGATATATATTTTGACACGCTGCAAAATAAAACGTGTTCGCATTGTCGTGGATATCAGTAACTGAGATATTACCGACTCTGTACACCTGGCCCATATCTGAAGGACACTGTATACATTGGAGGGTATCGGCTATCCTGCGGTCAACGTCATCCGTTTTCCAATATACTACTTCTTCATTAACATCAATATCCGAAAGGGAATGACGATAAGTTATACATGGAGTCGAGCATTGGCAATGTTCCACGCATACTTTGAAAATTTTCTTAGGGTGGATGTCCAGTTGCATAAGTGATAACATAATTCTCGCATCGTTACGAGAAACGGCCGTCGGTTTGGCTCTATCCAACTTATTGTTCGGTTTAAAATAATAATGAGTTCCATCAGTTATAAAATTAAATTTTAAATCAACAGTTGTGATCAAGTCGTGGTTATGGAAATGGTAGTATTCGAATGGTATACCGGATATTGTTTTTACGAAGAAAACTTTTTTTGTTACCCGAGAAACATACATAGCTTTGTAAAACCGAGCTTCATTGATCGTGTTAAAATTCTGCGACACAATGTCTTTCAGTTCGGGGTGTCTAATGCTGTGTAACATGTAATAACAACTAGCGTCGAAAGCATCAGCTAACATTTGGTCGTAAGTAGTTCCAATATGTTTGTTTTTAAACACTATTTCAGTTTTTATAAACTCCCTTGCGCCATCGCCTTCCACTCGATGCTTCACCCAATGCGGGATGATGTAAACATCGTTGCTCTCTAAACGCACTTGAATCTCTGTATCACCAGACAAATACATAAAGCAATCTCCCTTCACTTTCAAATATATCAATAGAGTGTACAGGGAACACTCCTCCGTCGACCTTTGTACAAACATAGTATCGTAATGGCTATCAAATTTGCCACCATAAAGATATCGGTTCCACTTGAATACATCGTTCAACCGGAAATTGCCTTTCCTAAAGAAACACGTCGCCAGGATCTCTTCGAGTTTCGCTTTTAAATCATTATTACGAAACATCATAACTTTTCCATCACGTTCATTGTCGTTGTTTGGTTTTGTGAATAGCCATTTACGAAAAATCTTATCAAATTTCAATTTCATCTTATAGTACAATCCACATTCGTCAAATGAAAATTTACGGGGTGCGTAAAATGGAGTATAGTTTGTCACATTACGATACCGAATACGGAATAAATTCTCAGTTTGTATATCTATTATATTTTCATTAAAATCGTCAAACCCGACAAACCGGTAGTCAAAGAACATGATACTGTAGTCATAGAAATGTAGTGCACCCCCTATCCATCCTCTCAACAGTTTCAGTATTTTAAATTTCTTCGTTGGAACGTAGCTTGCCATACAATGTAGCTGGTATCTCTCCCAGTCCACCGTGTCTCGCTCATCCCGGTGGTACATAACGGGAGTCACTTTATCCAGACATCCATCGATGACCTTCTTCAAAGTTTTATTTGTCGGTTTTGCGAGCTGACTGTACATAAATAGGTGTTTTACAGAAGCTTGAACGTACTCATCTTCCTCAATTTGACCCTTATAAAATTCACGTAATCTATAAATAGACAATTTATAGAACTTATTGTCTTTATCTTTCGTCAAAGATAAAACTGGAAAAGCGTCCAATATTTCATTCTCTAAAATATCTTTCGATGCGTCAAAGTATTTCAACATACTTTGCAAATAATAAATATCCAAATCATTTGTTTCCGGGTGGCGCGGTAGCACAAATTCTGCAGGATTACCATTTCGGTTATCAAAATTAATATCACCGTTTTGAACGGAAAAATATATAAATCTATAATTTGTTTGTTCCATTGCACCTTGAAAAATACTAAGCAGGTAAATTAAAACACAATGTGTCAAACCGTCCACAAACGACGCTACTAACTAGATACTGTTCTGAAGTACGAGTGTTACGATAATTATTACCGATGCCCGCACCGCACGTGAGTCATGCTGAATCATCAATATACTATAAAGCGTCATAGAGGAACACAGTGTGCGAGTGAGATTTCGAGCTTTACGTAAAAACATACTCGTGAGAAAGAGATGCAAGAGAATTGGCCGTAGGACTGTTTTCAAACTATTTACTCCATTAGTCACCTGTCGAAAAATAGCTCTGTGTTATTTTATTAATTTCTTTTCAATCTTACTGTATTTTAACGGGCAAATAAAAATAAACACGAGGATGTCGTGTTCTCTGTGAGACTGCATAGTCAATTATAACAATAACCCAAACAAAGAGACATTCCACAGGTCTGCTGTAGTGATAGTGCAATACACAGAGTACATTAGTATATAATGAAATAGAGACCTATCTCGCATACTAAAATGGGTAATCAGTTTTGTGCTGCCATCTGTTATTCTAAGGTTGAAGCACATTATCATTTACCTATAACCATAACTAGGTACCGCTATGCGCTATACCTATACTATACAGCTATATACATTCATATAGACGTACAAGGAGGGAAACTAAATATTAAGAAATAAAAGATTTCAGCTTGTTTAGAATAATTTATTACAAAAAAAACATTAATATACAATCAAACAAATTAATAAAGGGTCAAAACTGTACAATATCTTAACAAATTATGAGATACGTTATATCAACCCTGTAAAAGTAAAATATATAATGTAAGAAACATGGAAATTATGAAGTTGCAGTACAACTTATCAGTGCAAAACTGTTGAAATTAACTAGTAATTAATTCAGATCAAAACCATATACCAGCTATATACTATTACTTCTTACATTATAACTTGAGTCTTAAATAAATCATGGTATTTAAAGGCAGGGTATATGGCAAGTGCATCTTTGCTGAAATCATTAAAAGCTAAAAAGTCACTCCTTTTGTAAAATAGATACTATTGGAGTTAAGAACTTTTTAGTTTTTAGATTGATTACAATATTACAAGCAATACATGTACTTTATAGCCAATACATTCACTACACGATAAATATTGGCATTCTTTTATATTTTAAATATGAATATTTATTTAACTTAATCTATGGTTATGTAATCTGCAATTTTAGAGACTTGAATGTGGCTACATCAAGTATCTTTATTCAAAGCACAGTTACAATGTTATTATTACATTTAAGTATCATGTTAACTGCCGATTTTTATTCTCAATTAAAGTATACTTCAGATTTTTACATATTAAATTGTTCTAGTTGTGTTTATGTATGAAAATAGTGACTTTGCCTTATTATATAATTAAAATAAATGTTATTATTATGTGAGTATGAGCAAAAATAACAATGGCTACTACACATCAATAAACCAAGTAACTAAACATTTTTAGTATTGTACAATACTCGTACACTGGAGCTTTCTTGTCGCTCAAATCAAAACAGGAAGTAGTGCCAACTTGGTTTATTTTCTTGATTTAACAACTGATTTCTTGTATATTACATGGGAGCGTAAAAAATTAATGTCCGTATACCTCACTGGAAACTTCGATTCTCTCTCTTAAATTCGTGGGTAATATTATAAGTCTCTAAACTACCGACGTTATTTGAACGCCTGTAGCAAGTAAAAAGCAACACGCGCACCGACCACTTCTGGCGCAAACATCCTCCCGGCCGTTAAAAGTTTCCAACTTTTAACTTTCAATATGCTGCTCCGTCGCTGGCAAGGGGCAGAGCCGCGTGAAGGGCCTCCGGTAACATCCATGAGTAGTTTGAACGTCTGCCACGCGGCTTACTCCATCTGGACCAGGAAAGAGCTTGCTGATGCGACCCATGCGCCAGCAGAGTGGTGGAAGGTTGTCCTCCTGTAATAGCACCAGATCACCAACGTTCAATGAAGTATCCTTTGTACGACATTTCGACCTTTGCTGGAGTTCAGACAGATATTCCTTCTGCCATCTTCGCCAAAAGTGCTGTCGGATTTGCTCCAGCCTTTGATACCGCTTCAATTGAGAAGTTTTATAATCTTCTAGACTCGATGTGGGCAGCGCAGTCAACGGCCGTCCAAGCAGGAAGTGCCCTGGGGTAAGGGAAAGAAGGTCATTTGGAGACATTGGAAAAAGTGGGCAACTATTTAAAATGGCTTCAACTTGTGCAAATAATGTGGATATTTCTTCAAAGGTTAAGTGTGTATTGCCCATTACTCGTCGTAGATGAAATTTTGCCGATTTAACCCCGGCCTCCTAAATACCACCAAAGTGGGGAGCATAAGAAGGAGAAAGAACAAACTTAATTTCTTCTTCGTTTGAAAAATCTAGAATAACATTATGATTATGTTTTAAGAAATTGCCAATTTCTTTAGCTGCACCTACGAAATTGCGACCATTGTCACTAAAAATTTCCGCAGGTTTTCCCCTTCGGGATATAAATCTACGCAAAGTAAGAATGAAGGCGTCCTTCGAGAGATCACTAACCGCTTCCAAATGAATACATTTATATCTTAAGGAAATAAAAATACACAGATAACATTTAGTAATCCTAGCGCCGCGACCCTTCCTGTCCAGGACAAGAAAAGGTCCGGCAAAATCTATTCCTACACTGCGAAACGGAAAATCCACCGTAACTCGTTGTGAGGGTAAGTTCCCCATTATAGGCGATAAGGTCTTACCCTGTGCCCTTCTACATTTAATGCAGGTATGAACAGTTCTTCTGGCTAGGTGTCGACCATTAATAGGCCACACATTGTCTATCGCTAGCAAGAAGAAGCTGTGGCCCAGCGTGTAGTTTGTGAAGGTGTTCTCTTTCGAATATTAGTTTAGTGAGATGGTGATTTGAGTGTAGTAAGATTGGGTGTTTACTGTCATGAGCTATGGTTGAAGCGTCGATACACGGATTAAACCACCTGTATCCATAAAAGGTGTAAGTGAAATAATGCTAGACCTTGAACTAATGGGCCTTCCTTTAGAAAGTAATTCAAACTCCATAGGAAAGGATTCTTCTTGTGCCTTGCGACAAAGATAAAATGAAGATTGTAATTCTTCGAGGCTGAGACCATTAAAACGTCTAAGTGATTTAGGATTACGTAAATTATAAAGATATCTTAAGACATAGGCATAATCACGTTTAATTTTATTTAAGCTACTATATTTATTAAATGGAATTATATACTTAGATGAATTATTATCGAATTTAGCTACAATTGATTTTATTTCAGGAATTTCAGAATCATTAATTTCATTGTTAAGCATGCTGGGCCAATAAGCTTCTCCTTTATATAGGAAGTCCGGCCCTGACCACCATAGTGTGAAGAAATCAAACTCAGAAGAACACAATAGCTTCTTTATTTCGTAGAGACTAGACGTATTGATGTTTACAGGTTTTAAACAATCTAACTCAGACTCAGACTTTTAAACAATCTAAAATCAAAGTAACGTAGTGCTCCTAGCTGTGTCACTCGTCTGAAGTCGCAACCGGTAGTGAACAGAGAATGGAATGATCGTTTCCACTTTGTATCGCTACCGTCACGACATCTAGTGCGTGGCCACAAAACAAAATAGGATGTGGAACTATAAAATTAAAAACTAAATAACATTTAAGGCTATACTAACAATGTTTTAAAGCTTCTATTAATCATTTTACATTTTTAATTATTATTTATTTTCTTTTATATTTAGAAAATAATTACATTCGGCCATCCGACTGTGGTGCAATCTCCTGATGCACAACTATATAAAAAAAAATTGTTCAATCAATAGCATAATTTTATTAATTATATTGACAATTATTCAAATCTTAACATTTAAATTAGCATTAGTTTGTATGAAAATCATTACATTCGGTCACTGATCTAAATTATAATAATATGAATGTTTTTGCTTTTAATTTACAGTAACATCATCGTTATCATTATATTCTGAAGACGATGGGCTAGTAGTGCTGCTGCTCCTACGACTCTGGTTATTATTAGTTAAAGAAGTGCCTATGTTTATCCACGGTCTTATACGATCAGCTGAAACTACGATTTCAAATTTATTTTTACGCTTTGTGAAGCCAGGTATTTCAGTTATCCTGTATCGGTCTTTACCTAGGGATTGTGTAATTTTAAATGGTCCGATGAATTTTGACATTAGCTTAGTACTTTTTCCTTTATTATTAAAATTAGTTCTAGTTATTTTAACGAGGTCCCCTTCTTTAAATGTAGGAGCAGGAACTCTACTAGCATCATAATATTCTTTCTGTTTATTCTGGCTCAGTTGAATATTAACACTCGCTTCCTTCCTAATGTTTTGTAATGTCTCGGAAGAAGGTTCTGTACCAACGTCCAACTGGTTATTTAAACTATCTCTTAATCTAATACCAAACATAACTTCAGAAGCAGATTTTTGCGAATAAGAATTTATAGTATTATTAATCCCCCACTGTATTTTGCCTAAAAATACGTCCCAACTTCGCTCATCGTTTCCATCTCTATATTTGGCAAGCGAATTTAAAACGATTTGGTTATACCTTTCGACTTGTCCATTAGCTCTTGGACATGCTACAGCGTTAAGTACATGCTTAATGCCATGTTTATCGCAAAAGCTCTTAAACGCATTGGACGTGAAAGATGTACCGCGGTCAGAAATAATTCGACATGGTAGGCCAAAATCGTAAAATATGCCTTGAAGAGCTTTGAGTGTTGTTTTAGTTTTTGTATTCTTGACTGCTCTAATGAAAATATATTTCGTAAATCCGTCGACAATAGTTAGAATGTAGGTGTTCCCGTTTTTGCTCTTGAAGAACGGCCCAAGATGATCAATGTGTATTGTGTGAAAAGGAACACCTACCTTCTCAATTGGGTTTAATAATCCTGTTTTATGTCTAGAATTATTATTATTATATGCACAATGAATACAAGACTTTACATATTTCTTTACAAAACGTCGTAATTTTGGGAACCAGAATAATTTTTGGATTCTCTCAGTAGTTTTAGTGATACCCAAGTGCCCTACATCGTCATGATTCGCCCGACATATTTGCCAACGCGCGTGTCGAGGAACAACTAAACAATGGTTTTCTCCTACTTTTCTATAAACCTTATGATTTTTCATGATATAATTTTTCTTTATATCCCTGGCTTCTTCATCTGTACCGGGTTGTAATATCTTGGCAATACGAGAAATATCAGGATCTGTCGTTTGTAATGTTAATAACCAATTGTCTGTTTCTATACTGTAAACGAAAACGGTAGAATCGTCACTCTCAGGGTGTAATGTTGTGTTTCGGCTGAGAGCGTCGACATGTGCCATACGGCATCCCGGACGGTATTCAATTGTGAATGAGAATTCACAGATTTGGAGCCACCACCGAGCTATTCGAGGCACAAGATCGCGTTTAGTAAGAGTAGTTCGCAATGCGTGACAATCCGTTACTACCTTGAATTGTAGTCCCAGTAAATAAACTCTAAACTTTTTTAAAGAGCTGACAATTGCTAACGTTTCCAGTTCGTAAGAGTGTAGGTGACGCTCCTCGGGAGTCGTCTGCCTACTAAAATAAGCAACGGGTTTTAAAACTCTAGGAGATACGTTTTACCATTGCATAAGGATACCACCTACGCCCAGGGCACTAGCGTCTGTATGTAGTTCAGTCTCTAGTTTAGGGTTGTAAAGGGCTAGTGTCGGTCTTGCTATCAAATGTTCTTTTAGTAATGAAAATGCTTATGACTGAGCTTCAGTCCAGATAAAGGTAACACCCTTCTTCAACAAGTTAGTAAGAGGTCTTGCAAGTTCCCCGAAGCCTTTTATAAACTTTCTAAAATAACTAACCAGTCCAAGAAACTGGCGGACTTCATGTACGTTTCGGGGCGTCGGAAACTGCTTTACAGCTACAATTTTGTTTTCATTGGGTCTAATACCGTCAGCTGAAATCTCGTATCCAAGATAATTTATAAAGTTTAAACTTTCAAAATGTAGTTTCTAAGGGTAAGTCCAGTGTGTCGCAACAACTTTAAAATTTCTATAAGCCTACTAAATCCCTGTTCTCTATCTATAGATGGAATCAGAATGTCATCTAGATAAGCCATAGCAGTAACATTTCGTTTTGATCCAAGCATATTATTTATAACCCTTTGAAATACTGCCGGCGCATTAGCTAACCCGAAGGGCATTCTTTTAAATTCGAAATGCCCGTCGGGCGTTACAAACGCAGTAAGCGGTTGACTTTCTTTTGCTACTGGTATCTGATAGTATCCTGAAGCGAGGTCTAAGGAGATAAAATATTTATTACCACTAAGATTAATTAACTGATCATCAATGAGGGGTAAAGGAAATCTGTCTTTCTGTGTTTTATTGTTAAGAGCCCGATAATCTACGCAAAGGCGTTGCTCTCCAGTTTTCTTCTTTACAATCAGTTTTCTTCTTTACAATCAAAATAGGACTAGCATAACTGGAATGTGATTCCTGTATAATATCGTTTCGTAACAAATCGTCTACAATGTCCTTTACTTGTTCTCTCTCGGTATAAGACAAGCGGTAAGGACGGTATATAACGGGCTTATCATCTACTAGCGTTATTTTGATTTCAGCCATATCAGTACAACCTATCTCGCTCAGATTAAGGGCAAAACAATCACGGTAGTTCTGTAGTATGTTATATAGTCTATCTAGAATACTATTATCCACGTCAGGACCTACTTTAATATCGAACTTGTTTAGGTTTTCTAGAGTAGTGGTATCTTTAAAAATTCTATTTGTGGATACAACTCTTTCGACAAAAGGTGTGGCTCTAGCTATCAAAGTGTTTGCCGGCAGCGTTAAGATACCATCCGATACCTTGTCGATATTCAAATGGCATCTACCTTCACTAACATAATAAGCACCTTGATGCAAATAATATTCTTTTCCAGGTTTACTATTGTTATAGCCTTCAACGTAGACATCTCTAGAAAAAGAATGATCACTCGCTATAACTTCGATTAACCCCGACTTTGGGATGACCGTGGTGTTCGGAACTACGAGCTTTAAACTATTTCCTGAATTACTACTGATGTCCATCGCTGGACTATTGTAAAAGAAGTGTGTTTCTGTTTTTAAAGACGGTCACATATTCTAATTCCGTTAGATTTTGGCCTACGAGTAAAGCTGTCTGCAGTAAATCGTTGCTTACTATTAACACTTCAATCGTCGCTTCTATTTCATCCAACTTTACTTCAATGCACCCCTTGTAAATGGGAATGATAGCTGAATTTCCGAAACCTTTAATTACCGGTAATTTCGAAAAATTCTTTTGTAAGTTAAGACTTCTAGCATCAGATTCCCTCATTAAACTGCACTCGCTACCGAAGTCTATGTATGCTACAAAATTCCTGCCATTAACGTTTATCTGTTTATAATATTTGTTATTGTTATTATTGGCAGTGGAAATTGTCAGTCTTTCGTTCAACAGTGTTTGTCGGAGCAGCCTCCATCTGTGAGATAAGTGGCCGAAACTTAGTTATCATTATAGTGGCCTACCCTTTGACACTTTTGACACTTTATTAGTGGCTTTGGGCATTTTTGGTAAGGATGACCTTTGATGCGACAGTTAAAACAAGTAATACTACTGTCACCGGGCGAATTAAAGCGCGTTTGACCCGAACCTTCAACTCGCTTTCGAAAGGTATTTTCCGTTATAAAACGTTGAGAACTGAGGAACCCCAATAAATCTTCTGGTTCCCCACAATTCAGTGCCTGTGCACTGTTCCTAATAGACTTATCAAAGATGCCGTGTATAATGCAATCTACAGCGTTCTTCCCTCTAATTTCACATCTATTTAAAAGTGTTAACTTGTCGTAAAAATATTCACGCATGTTTTCATTACTTCGTGTCGTACAAGATAGCATTTCTTCAAGGAGTCGACCGTAATTTTGTTCGTTAGGAAAGGCCTTTTTAAGTTTTAGTTGCCACTCTGTCCAACTAAATACTACGCTAGGTAAAGATTCGAACCATTTCCTTGCAAGACCCGCGAGTTTTAAAAGAGCAAAATGAATTGTCTGCTTTTCATCCCAATTACATATATATTACTCCACATTCATTCACTTTCCTAATCCAACTGTCAATACTTTGCGACTTACTAGAGGGATCGAATTCTGGAATCACGTTGTGTTGTTGACTTGTACTAAAGCTGTGGTGCCTGCCTCTATCATTACATAAGTTCATAAATTTCACCATTTTTTTAGTAGACCATTTCGAGGATTTCTTACGCTTTTTGCGTCGTGAATGGAGTACCAATGAAGCCGACGTATCTTTACTTGTTGTACTTGTATTTGATGAAGAAGAAGTGGATGACTCACGGATCCGTCGAGAAGATTTTTTGGACCTTTTCGACACTACCGTCGATCTCTTCTTCCGTTTGTTCAGGCGTTGATTCTCCTGTATGGGTGGATCTCCATCAGGAGTTTTGCCTCCATCGGACTCCATGTCCCTCAAAAGAAATAAAGATAGCATTCCGTTACTTCATGAAATGTTGCATTTATAAAAATTTAAGCGTATATAATTCGATGAAATACTATAGCTTCGGTTGCATGCAGAAGCAACCCACACACCAGTTTATAAAACAAAATTCATGTTCGGGATAATTAAAATTCGATAAAATTCGTCTATCTGGTACATTCGACTAAAAAGCGCTATCACCGTCAGTTTACGTAGCATGTTGCAGAGACGCCACGTGGAACATACATAGTTCTTATTGGAATACATAGCCAAATACTGTTAGGGACATACATAGCCCAGTGTAGGGTAGGAACATACATAGCTCCCAATGGCATACATAGCCGAGTGTAAGGTGGGAACATACATAGCTCCCAATGGCATACATAGCCGAATGTAAGGTAGGAACATATATAGCTCCAGGTTGAGTCAGTCTCTAGGCACACTTGGCCGACATAAATTCTTGTAGACACATGTACTATATAAAACATACTACGTAACCTCACATATTTTCCAGTCATATTAATATATATATATATATATATATATATGTACATATGTATATGAATAACTAAATCGAACGTGGTCGTAACAATATATTCATTTTTTTCTATGCCATACCGTAAAACTTATAGTTACTAATAAATTAATACCTACAATTAGTAAGGGGAACGAATTTCAATTTTAAACAAATTTCCACACTGTATATAATCTCTAGGCAGTAATGCAGAGATTACCATCATCGACGAGATTCAGCATCATATATTAACGTTTTTTTTTTTGATTCAAAATTCACTTAACTTGGAACACGGTATGACAAAAAAAAAATATATTATTATCAAAGTAAAGGAGAAACACAAAAAACTAATTCAATAAAAACGTACCTGTTGGGCTGTAGATATTATCTCACTTCTGAATTGTGAAGAAATCAAACTCAGAAGAACACAATAGCTTCTTTATTTCGTAGAGACTAGACG